>JAQGAF010002795.1:0-20520 GCA_034687865.1 Kryphioiulus occultus
TAGGTGGCGGCACCGCTCTGCCGTCACTCTTCCTTGGCCGACACACTCCTCGATCGGGCTTCCGTATTTTTAAAATACGTTGGCTAAAGGAGCTTCCGTAACATACGGTTTTTGTTTGGAACCAATCCAATTTGGGTAAAAATGGAATCAGTTTTTCCCCCTGGTGGTGTCAGGCGGTTTGTCTCTGTTGTCTTTTTTATTTACCATCATCGTTTCGGTGGAAAGGCGATGTGAAATGCGTTGATGAAATTATGAAGAAATGGTAAGAACCTATATGACAATGTATTGCTGATACCCTCTATCCTTTAATGCTCGTGCCTAGCCTCTCATTTATTCACAATTTTAAAACATCTGCAATTCATACATGAGAGAAGATGTTGGGATTACACCAGCCATAGCTAGGCTGAATCAACAACTGTCGCGCCAGTGACCGTGCCATTGTTTATTTGGGATGCTTTTCTGGCTTTTCTAATCGAAGTCGTACCAAAAAGGAGTGTAATCATTTCAGAGACGATGAGATGAACATAATTTCAGCCGCCCTCAGTGTAGCATGTCTGGTTTTCACTGTCCCTACAAGCTAGCAACACAAAGCACCTTATCTTGCTAAGGTCAGCTTTTGATTTCACTTTTACGTATAAAACACTATTCTAGCAGTTTGTAGCCTACCTGCACAACATATTTGAGCAAATCTACCTTGGGCGTGGATCAGTCTTGAACATTTTACTAGCAGGATGGATTCGCTAAGTTTTGTTCACTACCAGCTGAGTGTGGTATTACAAATAACATTTGATACGATTGCACTACCAAATTTTCTTAGACTTTAATTTCTGCACAGAGATGAAATTCAACCGTTGCTTTCTACTTCAAATGCATGCATGCAAAAAGGTAATGTCACCAGTGGTTTTTACTTGATATCACAATTCCAACCCCTTATCTCCTCTCATAAATGATTGTTGTAGTTTCATAGCATTGTGTATGTTTCCATTCATTCTCTCATCTATGTAGATGTGTCTTGTATACTCTAGCTGTTTACTCTAATCACTAAGTGTTTGGGTACATGTAATGAAGCTAAGGTGGCATTTTTGCACCTCTGAGGAAACTTTGATAGTTATGCTTGGCATTAACAATCTGTCAACGAGATTTCAAACACGTGCCGCAGTATTTGTGCTCTGTGTGTGTAAATTGTTTTTTATCTCAAAGTTTATCTCTTTCATCGTGAAATTTCGAGCAATTTGAGTTTTGCCTATATTTTGTTGCACAATTGAAAGCTGAGCAATACCAGTAGGCCTATGTTGTTGTTTTTTTTTGTGGAAAGTGCATTGTTATTTTAAACTTCCTATTGTTATTATTATTATTGCAAATTCAGGCTGGTATGCACACAAGCATCAAAAGTGTCCAAAAATCAAAAGTTGGTTTGTGATATCAAATTCACTCTGGCTCTGGGAATTCGCCTTGAAATAGAGATTTTGTGTGGAGATTAGGTAATTCTTTGCATGCTCTTGATGCTGAAAGCTGGCCCAATTCATAGTCCATCATGCCATCTCCAGCACAAGCAAAATCCATCGCTATTATTGAAGAAACTCAGTTTCAAATATAAAATCCATTGGTTTAACGTCACTTGCAACTCCTGCTATTATAAGCAGTGAAAATTCTCAGTGTGAAATACAAAAATGACACTGACTCACTCGCCAGATGACTGGAAACAATAATGTCGAGGTCTTTAAACCCTGCTATGCAATTTCACATCACCGCGACTTCCATAATTTAACAAACGTGGACTGCTTTTTCATTGTACCATAACACAAGGGGATAATGATTTTGTACATTCACTGTGAGGAAGCTAGCTGTTTCTAGGATTGAACACTAGCCAAAGTTAGTTCCTAGAATACAGCATTTGTCAGTGAAAGAACCCTAATCCACTATGCATAATAAGATAACAGTAGCTTTGGTGAGTGTATGGTGACAGTCATCCTGGAGTAGCATGCATGTGCATTGTTATGGTAGGTCCACAAACAGTACAAGTCACAAACTCATTTTTATTCGATGTAAAATTATTTTTCCTTGATTTCTGATAATTTAACATTACTCGATTTATTAAAACTTTCTCCAAAGTCTGTCAAAAACTATTGTAAAATTAAATAAGTTGATGCACCTTTGCTATTATCACCTGATTATTGAATACGTGAGCTTATAAATATTGCCTTGTCGGATACAATATGCATCTTGAGCAGAGTATCTAAACAGACTGAACTTGCATCAGGTAAAAACCAAGGTTGCATAGACCTTGCAGGATCTCATTTTCACGAATATGAATGTAAAAAAACTAGGCCTCATAACATTTCTGAAATGGCAGGCTACAAGGACAGCTTTCATAAGCAAGCTATTTATAGTTCTGGTTTGGCCATTTCCAAGCATTCCGTTTGATTTTTCCTTCCAGTTGGCTCGTTTTATGAAAACTTTTTACATTTGAAAATGTTGCAGTCCCAAGCCTGGAGTTTATTGATGATTGAACTGTACATGACCCAACTGTTCCCACGAGCTTGCTTTACCGAGCTTTGCCTCCTTATGATTAATATGTTCGTTGCTCTCTCACCCCTTTCCAGCTGTTAGGCTGTTTCTCCATTGTTTCCTTTTCTGAAGTTCAATAGAGGCAATAAGATTAAAAAGGAAAGAGTTAACAGTTGACGGCACTGATTAGAATCCCTCGCAGGATTTGGCAATACGAATGAATTGGCTGAATTCAAGTCAGTTCTCGAAAATAGAATGTGCAAGTGGTTTCATGCTATAAAAACGATAACTTTTAAATGTCTGACCAGTTTTCCAAAATTTCCTAGAATTTGTGCATCTTCTTTGGAAAATTTGAGTTTACGGCCACTGGGTAGCAATTAGGCTATCATTTAACCAGGTATGCCTTATTAACTTTTTTGAGTTGTTTGTTGTTTTCTTGCGGTTTTTTCGAACTTGGATATCCATTATCAAGGAGGTTTTACTTTATTCTTTTATTATTAAGCACGGCTATATTCAAGGTGTAATAACCCGAATCTGAAAAATTATATGGTCACAGGAGCAAGCGATAAAAATTCACCGTAATTATTGGGAGGTTCTGGCTCACTTCTGAAAAGAAACTGCGAAAGTGAGCAGAATTTTAAAACAATTTGCTACAGTAACTCAATATCAGCCCAGCTGAGAATGTGACCATGGGAGTCATTCATTTTCTATTTAAATTTGCCTGCTTATTAATCTTTAAAATTTGTTTTTCCGTATTACTGCCAATTCATATATTAGCAATTATCCTATATCTGATGTCCACATACATGTAGGCCTACGTCTATTGTTAAAATCAATAGTTGATATTTGGAGGTTGTTCATCTGCAAAAAGGGGTTGAATAAATGGCTACTTATACAAAAAAGCTGTAACCTTGATTTGATTCATGCAGTGTAATGTTGGTCAGCTGACAAGTAGTCATATGTTGGGCTCACTGCTTTGTTTATCCAGTAGAACTTTCCATTGCATTAGGAGAGAGAATTTTTAATTTTTTATTTGTAAGGAAATAACAAACTACTTTTAAATGATCAAACAGGTGAACTGTTTTGTGTAGATGGGCCCGTTTCATGTACGAGACTCATTGTTGGAAGGCACTTGCAGAAAATTGGTGCAATATAAAAACCTATACTGTCTTCAAGTTTATGTGCTTCTGTACAGTAGGCTACAATGGTATTTCGTCTAAGGGTAAAGAAAGAACTTTATTGCATGTTGTGCCCATAATTCTAAATAAAACTTTAATTATTACTTGACTATGTAAACTAGATTTTAATATCAAATCACACATTTTAATTGCCACATTACTAATTGATGAAATTTGGTATTGCACTCTGGTACAAATTCAAATAGTAGGCCAGCTGGGATCAGTCATTCTATACATCATGCTGGGGAAATGCTTATCACATTGGTATGATTACGTAATTTCGTCTCAATTTTCAAGGCCTTGAACATTACTTTATTAAAAAAAACTGGTCAATATCCAATTTGCATGGTAGAGTCGAATAACATATCTTGTTCTCAAGTTCACTAGCAATCTGCCAATGTATTGAAATGCTTCGCCTGCAGCCAAATCGAAGTTTCCAGTTAAATTTAGTTTGCCCTTTCATGGACGTGTTTATTATTTAAATCGCATTTGCCTGAACAATGAACCATTAATCTGCACGTGGCAGGGAGATTACTGAGCCCTGATTTGAAATTTCCTTCCATCACAAGAACCAATTGCTGATGTACTTCACAGAAGTTGGCGTTGAATCAACTTCTGTATAGAAAAGGGTAGGCTAAGACTCAGTAATGTTGGGTGCTTATAGATTATTATTGCACATGTAGCTTTCACAACTTTACCATGCAGCATTGCTTGTTTGAGTTAATTTATTGTATTGCCTGACAAAGGAACACTGTTTTCTTTGAGCCAGAGTCTCATCTGCTGTGTTCATGGCAAACTATTGGTTGAAAGTCATTGGTATACAGTACTCAAGCCTTTGAAAATAGCTAGTCAATTAATCAAGCGTTATTTTTTTGCCAATTAAAAAAGCAATAAAAGCAGCTGTATCATTTATGGTTCATTGTTATGAGCTTTTATATTTCTAACAGTAACCAGATATAACTAACAAGAATTAATACTAATGTAGTATTATAGTGTGATGATTATTGTAAGGTATTGTGTGTTTATAATGTCTGCAGCCTGTAGTTCCACAGCAAAAAGCAGTATTCCTACATTGTAAATGGCCAGAAAATTCGAAGTAATTAACCAGGATATTAATTTAAAAGATTGTTTAAAAATATGATGCAATCTACTAGGAAAAATCATTTTCATAACACGAGCTGCTATTTTTTTCCTTGATATACAGTACATGTAATCTAAATAGCCTGTATTTTTCAGTGTGCTTGTTACTGTTTCCTGGAAAAAAATATAGCTCAAGAGAAACCTTGAAGCCACAAAAGCAAAATATTAGACGTTACCTGTGTAAATTCGCGGAACATACAATTACATGTAGAATTGCTAGTTTGAGAAATCCACGGACTTTTTTTCTTGTTGTTGAGTTGACCAAGACGTTTTTTCGCTAATGTGAATAAATATATTTAATGATATGAATAGCAGCGCTGTGCACCGCTGAAAGGTGTAAAAAATGAAGGCTGTCATCAAAATTCATAAAACAGCCAAAGCAGTGTAACATCGATCGTCCCATGGCAACAAATTACACCCCGATAGGGCTTACTTGTCATAGCATTTCAACACCATCATTCTTCCAGAATTAGTTGCACGGATACATGCCTGTAGTTGGTTACTGGACATTGGTAACTTAATTGAACCCATTGACAATTTTATTTAAAATTGTGTTTTTTTTTTACAGTTCCATTAAATGTCATCGATGAATTGAGTGGAGCTTATCTGGCCATTGTCAGTACTTGTTTCAAAATGGGTAGTGCGTCGACAAAGTTCCGGAAATACCTTCAAAATGGAGATGAGTACGCAGCCATGCAAGTCTTTCAGAGCAGTCCTGAACTACAAAGGTCACTGAATCCAAATCTGTCTTATGGAGACTCCTATCAGCACAATACGCCCCTGCATTTTGCTGCCAAACATGCTATGAAGCATTTACTCAGGTGAGCTTGAGACCAATCAATAATAAATGTGCAATGAATAAGCTTTCAAGACTTTAAGCATTTTTTTCCATCTTTTGTAGAACGTTTTTAAATGATCTAGGAGGAAATCCTAACAAAAAGAATAACAAAAATGAGACTTGTCTTCATTCGGCTTGTCAAATGTCACAAACAAAAAGCCTGTCTGCCCATGAAAGACATTATGCGTGTGTTGTTCTTATTCTCCAATGGAGGGGCTCGCTTCATTCAAATGGGGAAATTGAGAAAATTGATTTAACAACTCCTGATGAGGTACGTCTTGATACTGCTCCGAACATCATTTTTAGGACTGAAAGCATGACCTTTATTGTAATTGTTGTATTAAGGATTTTTCGTGTAACATTAGTTATCTTCAGAAAATATCTTTCGAAGGAATGCAAAAAGCAGAAATTGATTTTTGCTAACAAACCCACACCTCTTATTATGTTAATGTTGAATTCACATCCACCAATATGCTTCATAATCATAATTCTGCAATCTTTGTGAAACGTTGATATTGGCAACATGAATTTGTGCAATTTTGATCATTAGTTGTTTTACTATCCATTGTTTTTCTTAGAAAAACAATACTGCTCTGCATTATGCGGCTTCATCAGGTTTGAAGAGATGTGTAGAGGTAATATTTAATGTTAATAAATTCAGCCATTTTTTCTTTCCAATGCTGCAGGTCAATAACTTGCACTTTTCTATGGCTTTCAATTTTAGCTACTCGTAGCTCACGGCGCTCCACTGTTTGCTGAAAATAACGATAAAGAAACGCCATGTGACTGCGCTGAAAAAGCTGGTTATGAGAGCATCGCCATTTTTCTGGAATCAAAAATGGTTTTTGTGAGCAGTTGCTTTTCAGTTATATTTTTTTCTGGTGCACGTCATCAGTAAAGTAGCCTGGCACTCGTGTCGTGCATGCGATTAATTAGAATTTAATATTAATTGCAGGCTGATACTGTAGATACCATAAATGAGGCAGACCTTTTACACACGTTGGACACGCAAGAGGTGATTATTGTATTGATTTTTTAAAACAATGACGAAGCGGTTTGTTATGCAAGTCTTTTAAAACCTGGACCACTACCTTAAATTGGTAGATGTTTCAAATAGTATGATAACTATGTTTGAGAAGTAATGTCGCTGCAAATCATTCCTCCGTAGGCATACAGTGGACTTCGGGCTCAAGACTTACAAGAGGCTAAGGACCAATTACTCGTGGAGACCTCTGACATGCTACACGTACCACTGTTTACAGCAGAAGCACTTCTCCGTGATAATGGTTGGTATATTTCGTTCAACATTTGGCAGCACATTATTTGCACTTTTGAACATACCATAACGAAATGTCGATCAACCATACGTTAAAAGTAGATTTATGGGAATTTTTTTAGAATGGTCTAGAGAAACTCTTTTGGAGAACTGGATAAAGGAACCTGTAGGCTGCTGCGAGAGAGCCGGAGTCCATCCACCTACAAGTGCCTTACAGTTTGCCTCTATGGATGGAGAAGTCGTGACGCCAGAAACGGTGACAATGGAGTACCACGAGGAGAGCCTCAATAGCCCCATTCGTTTGACAACTGTAGAAGATGAAACCACGGTAAAATCATGTCTTTTTATTTTATGCTCGTATGGGGATCCTACACGGGCATTATTACTGTCAGTTTCGGCAAATACAGAAAGTAATATTGATCGTGTAAGGGCAATACTGATGTAATGATGTTCGATAATGACGATTATCCAGATTTTCGGATAACTACTGTCAGTATCGAGATATTGACAGTAATACTGACTGTATAAGGGCGTTCGTCATTAATCTGTCAGTATTGCGCCAGCAGCCATTGAAGACGGACGTGCCACATACATTGAATCTCGTCAAAGAAATTCGTATGAGAACACATTTTCCGCTATTTATCTCAATCATCATAGTATCGTTTGCGAGCGAGTATTGAAATTATCGCTAAATAAGCCTCGTAAGTCTCCAAATATGCTTTTGCCTTTCATTTCGATCCGTGGTACTTTAGAACCTCACTCAACGAAGTTCATGAAGGTACTGAGCTTTTTACTGACAGTAAAATATTGACCATGTAGGGTCGCAAAAATATTGACGTATACTGTAATTTCTACTGATTCTAAAGTGACTGACAGTATTACTAACCGTGTAGGGTCCCTATAAAACCGTACCGTAAGGATTCCTCCATGGTAACTTTTGATATCTGCTCTCACATGGACACTATAGGCTTTAGACAATTTCCTTGTTTCAACAATGCAAAGACATCATTACCAACCCTTTGGTCCTTGCCTCACAGCGGGCTGGAAAAACTTTGACACATTTCCGTCTCCAGAATGATGAATTTCGCAGGGAATCAGGTGGCACACAGCCGGTTTATCCGCCGCAGCATTTCGCGCAAGATCAATAGACAGGCTCATCCTTATAATTATAATTATCAGGGATAAATTAGCGAAAAGCTGCAGTCCAAGTT
Organism: Kryphioiulus occultus; assembly: GCA_034687865.1. Taxonomy (NCBI): domain Eukaryota; kingdom Metazoa; phylum Arthropoda; class Diplopoda; order Julida; family Julidae; genus Kryphioiulus; species Kryphioiulus occultus. The sequence goes on from JAQGAF010002795.1 coordinate 8,152, forward strand.
GTCAGATCAGCCCGAAATTGGCGGCCATTTCCAGTCTCCACACTTCCGGTAGATGGCGCCACACGGCGGCTGCTGAAAAATCAAAATGGCGCCCGCGTTCGAATTCATCGAATGAAGGCCTGGAAGTGGAAAATTTCACAATTTGAACTTTGAAGGAAATCATGGGCATTAGCTTTCGCTTCTTTCGCTTCATCCGGCGGCACATTCGCCCCATTGAGCCCAACAAGGCGCTCAGGTGGAAGAACCGCTTGAACTTGATGTACATATTTTTCGCCTGGAATGCCGCTGGAGGAATCATCATGTACTACACGTTTGGAGCGGGTAAAGATGTAAAGATGCGAGATAATTCAGGTGAGCATTAACGCATTTAGGTAGGAAAGGTTAAATCATTTAACCAAGCATTCGTAGGGTTGGTGTCCTGTTGAGAGCAGATAGCGAGAGTTACAATCCATAGATATATGCACTAATGGTGGGATGTACATGTACATGTATTGTCTGCTTCAAAGTGGACATATACAGTTTGATCATGAAAATCCAGCTTGACGTCCGTCAGAATTAAGGTGGTCAGTTCTTCAGCATCATCCAATCTCTTGCCTTTTCATGCATTATGTGGTCTTGCAAGCTTGCTGGTTAGCAGTACAGTAGAACCTGTCTAAACTAATATCCATGTTACCAGGCTGAATATTAGTTTAGAGAACTTATTAGTTTGCACAGATTGGGGGTTGGGGCATACCTCTTGGGAACTGCGTTTATTAACCGTAAACATGGCGTTTCCACAAATTTGACCAAAACCGAGATCGGTCTGGTTCTGTGTGTCTTTTGCACTTTCAATCTGATGCATGGGGGCTGTGCAAATATTACGTAACGCACCAGGGGGTGATTGGATCATCGTGAAAATGTTACGAACTGTTACAGGGGGTCTCCGTGGGTTTTTCTCCATGCGTTACGTAACATTTTTGAAGGACCAGGATATCTTGGAAATTCTACTGCAGTGTTGCAGCTATAGACGACAGAATTAGCCGATGTACAATATTAACTATTCTGAGCTCAGAAGTTCAGTCAGATTTGCAATGGATTGGTGATGTCCAAACCAAAAACATTGGCATCAGTAACATATTACAGAATCAATAATAAATAGTGCACTAGGTGCTGTATAACCTACAAGTTGCATATAAAATCCACGGGTGAAAACAATTTTTTTTACAAATGTTTAACGTAACACTAGGGGGTAGGTAGTCTGCAATGAGTTACAAAGTGCTACAGGGTGTGGGTGGGTCTCTGAAACGGGCAAAAATTGTGTTACATTATTGATTCACGGCCCCATAGGTAAACCATTCTACCTGGCTAGACGAACTTATCAGGCTAGACGAACTTATCAGCCTACCTAATTGTACGTCATGTCTGCCTCCAGTCGAGTAGTCTATTGACCCCACGCATGAGTTCATGCCTCCAGGAGATCCGCTTTGAGGCTCGCGTGGATGTTCAGTGGACTCAAACTTGGTCCCTAATATAACACAGTCTGGTCTGGAGATGTGTTTGAGCAGATGTGGTCATAAGCTAATTGCTTGGTGGATTGAAAGTTCTGTATTGTTTATTTGGCTGTGTGCATGTGAAACTCTTCGTATCTGAAATACATGTAAAGTATGACTTTTGTGCTTAGTATGTCCTCAAATGAGCTGAGACTGGCCCCAATTCAGTTTCCCGCTAGCATCTTTCTATACTTCTGTCAGAACATGTTCTTAAGTTATCCCTTCAGGCCATAAGCAGCTGGTAGGGTGCTTTGCTGTTCTTTTAAAATGTTTTGAGATTTCAAGTTTTTGTAAGCTTATTCAATCTTTTATAACTTACTGTGACTATGCAACTTTTCACTGGGTTATAGCAATGCTTGTCTAAATTTCCTAGCTTGGCATTGTTATTTTGTTTGGTAAGAAAGCAAAGCCACTCACCTTGCTTGGTCTGTAATTCATTTTTGGCGAATTTATTTCCTTTAGCTGAATCCTGGGCGAAGTTCTTGAAAATTCCCAACACCATAAACATTGTAAGGATGAAGGGACTCACTCCTGTAGAGTCGTATCAGTACGTTGTTCCCCTCGAAGAAGAGCAGAAGGAAACTCAACAGGATGCAGAATTGATGTCCAATTAGTCCGGCGCTTTTATACAGTAGATTTATGAGTAAGGTAACAATTACTCACACCTGTACATACCTTCTTGGAGCTCAGTAAATGGTAGAAATGTTAATTATTTCAGATTTTTAAAAAAATAAATCTGGAGGTAATTAGAAATGTAGTGTGAGAAGAAATTGATTCGATTTCGCTTTCAACGATTTGTTTAAATTCTTCCCATAAATATACATTACGAATAAAAACGGAAAATGCAGTTGAAATTTTTTTCCAGAATCCATGGCTCAAACGGTGTTTAGTTAATTAAAATTTTTGCAACATTGCTGGTTACAGCCATTAGCATCACAACAAAGATTGGCCGAATTTCACAATCTCCACAGTGCCTGTCATTCAATCTCGCTTGTACTTGGTGCTTAAACGCTGGCTCAGATGATCCTTAACGTAAATTGAATTTGGACTTAGGGGAGATTCGAGGATTTTATTCTTATCCAAAATCCTCTATTACGTTTTAGTGGCATCGAAGAAGCCCAAGCTCCAGAAGGGCAGGGTCTGCATTTCGTCACGCGACAGCTTCCCGAATGCCAGCTTGGAAAACAGTACAGGTAATCGTCGTAGAATTCATCTTTACTAAAATAAATAATTACAATACAGATTTTGTTATAAAAAGAAGTTGCTAACTGGAGTGTAAAAAGCAGTAAAAAAGGCACAGGCAGCTAGACTTTGTGCATTGCATAGATAGGCCTATGCATGAGAGGAAAGCACTTTCTTGGCAGCTTCAAGCTGAAGATTTCGAGTAGGACCTACTAAGGAACTTTGAAAAAATTAATCCGCATTACAATTTTTACCGGTATCCCTGGGCGGCAGCGCATGGCGCTGCCGGCATTGGCCACTGGGAGGCGCCGTTCAATGGCGCCTGAATATCACAACATCTACACTTTAGTCTCTACATTTTGCTGGAGAGCTACCTGCTGTTTCTGCTGGTGCTGCTCCAGTTGTGTCGGCGCCACCCGTGACGCCTGCTCCTGGTGCCGCCGCTCCATCTCCTGTTGGAGGCCTTGGCGGTAGGCCTCGTAGCACATGACGATCTTCTCCATTTCCTGCTTGCACAGCCTGTTCAGCATGGCCTGGTAACAGTCTAGTTGAGGCAAGCGGAAGAGTTCCCACTATGGATAAATCGAAGAAATGTGTGACTGCACGCTCTTTGTAATGGTCCTTCAGGGATTATCCCAAAATTTGCAACTCAATTTCCCTGACTTTCCCTGAGCAAATCTAATCAATTGCCCTGACTTATCAAATGAAAAATATCTCATGTAAGTAAAATTAACTATTTTCCACACTTTGCACATCAAAGTACATGTAAAGCTTAACTAATATTTTTAAATTTGCTCATATGCATACTGTATATCTGAATTTCTTCGCAATTTTAATCCAAAAATATTGGAAAAAAAATCGCATTTTCATTGTTTACGAAAACTAGACCATTGAAAAATTCTAAAAAAATTTGCAATGCCTGCAAATTAACATTTAAGAAAATGCCGTAGACGAAATTTGTAAAAAAAATGTAGTGCTAATCCATTTTTGAAGACATTCTTAGAAACATTAATAGTCAAGAGAATACTGTAGGCAATTTTTTGTTTTAAAGCAACTAGACCAGAGCAGTGAAATATAGGAACACTTGACAACTGTTTCCTTAACCAACCCAAGAAATCGTCTATCAATTTGATCATATTTCTACAGTGGATTTTAGCTCGTTTCTTTAAAAGGGAACGTAGTAGGCGAGCTTTTTGAAAAGCTACTAGGGTGTTTTTCACCAAAATGAAGTGAAAATTAAATTTCTGTCACAAAATTGAAATTCAAAATTTTTTGAAAGTTTTCCCTGACTCCCACCTGACCTTTCTTGACCACATTTCATTTTTCCTGACTTTCCCTGATGGTATGAACCCTTTCCTTAAACAAACATCCGAAAGAGGCACGAGTACTTACTTTCAGCTTATGGTCAAAATCCGTCGATGCCCTGGAGTATACGTGAAGCCACTCAGGAATGACTGCAAAGAAACGATTAGTCAAAAAACGACAGACTTTCCGGTCTCATTTACAAGTCTGTTTCGTTACCTTCCTGCAGGTACGGACTCGCCGGGACTAGCACGTTGGGCTGGTGGAAGTCCGTGTGCCTGGGCGCTGGCTGCCGATGTCCGGCGGCCACCCCCGGGGAATGCATGTTCCCTAAAGCCACGTATTGCTGGTAGTGTGGCACGCAGGGGTGCTCGTATTGCGCCTGCTTCGTGATGTGGCTTGGAAAGGCAGCGAGAATGTCAAACGTAAATGCGAGGTGACAGGAGGGTGGGAAGGTTTTACATAGAACCACATTTGCCAAACTTACTTGACGTAATAGATGCCATAATCCGGGGACTCGATTCTCTCCCAGCCAGTGGGAAGTCCTTCCTTCTCCAGCGGGTGGCTCCAGTGAGTCGTCTTGGTGTTGTGGTCGATGTAGTACTTCCTGCCTCGCAACGTGAAGTCCACTGACCAGCCCTGAGGCAGAGGCAGCTCTTCCTGCGGCGAAGCGTAATTGCTGACCCCTGATAAAGAAGAGGGGACATGTTTCATAAATGTGATAAATGTTACACTACAATTAGAAATTCCATGGCTTTGTAACAAACGACTCGTGACCTCCGCGGCTCACCTGAGGACCCTGCTACCGATTGCAAAGACAGCTGCTGCTGCGGCAGTGCCGCCTGTGGCTGCTGGAAATGCTGCTGCTGCTGCTGTTGTTGATGTTGCTGCGCATAGTGCTGCCGTATCTGTTGGTGGTACATTTGGATTTGGTAATTGTCGTCGTACTGGTACGGTACTTCGAGGACGTGTTCCTGAGCTGGGTATTGCATGGCGTCGCCGTAGTGTTCTGGCGGAGAACATGAAATTTGTAACGTAACGCATGCCTGTTCACAGAATAGTGCCATTTACAGGCTGTCAAGTAGTAGGGAGGTCGAATTATACAGGAAAAATGAAAAAAAAAATAGAAAAAATGAAAAAATATAAGAATTTTTTCTAAAAAAAATCAGAAAATTACTACAGTTTAGAGCGTTTCCTACTAATAGGCTTATATTGAACGCCATAGGCAATTTTTTTTACTAAAACTAGAAAAACTAGTGTAAATAAAAACATTTAAGAGAACGCCATAGGCGAAATTTAAAGAAAACCTTCAGCCATAATGCATTTTTAAAAACATTAATATTAATATTCAAGAGAATGCTATAGCAATGTTTTTTTTTTGAAATAGCGCTTTTTACAAAAACTAGGTCTGGATTCCAGATTTCTTTTCTGAAAAATTGTATGTGTGTAAATACTAACATTTAACAGAACGCCGAAGGCGAAGTTTTATTTTAAAAAAATACCCATAATGCATTTTTAAGACATTTTTCGAAAATATTAACAAAACCAGAAATGATATACAGTATATAGATTTAACATTAATTTAGGCGAGCCGCAGGCGAAAGTTTTAGAAAAACTAGATCTCAGATGAATTTTAGCCAGTATCTGCTATATTTTTCTTTGCCACAGCAGTTTGCAGTAAAATATAGGAATATATAGTAATTTTTCTAAAAATATAGGACTATATAGGACTATCTCAAAAATATAGGAAATATAGGAATCACTTGACAGCCTGCATTTATTGCACCCAACCTGGCCTCCCTGGGTCCTCCATGTACTGCTGCTCGTGAGCAGAAAACTGGCCGTAATACGGATGCATCTGATAGCCCGCGGGATACTGGACGTGGTGAGCCTGGTTATCGATCGGCAGGTTTCCAGCCGACTGCGAATCTGCTATGGCCATGGACGCCATCCTGTATCGACAATAAATCCCAAATGACCATTACCGCGGCGTTTCCAGAAGCTACAAGCAATCGGGCTACACACCTCTGTGAAAGATCCGTGCTAATCTGCTGACTAGCCAGCGGGACGTCTGTCAGCCTGTACCTCACATCAGGGAAGTGGGACTCGAGATATGGCTGCGCTTCCCGGAACGGATCTGCACCTGCTACAAATTCAGGCAGACATTACCGTGAGGTTACCGATAGAGGAATTACCTGACACCATTATAAAAATTGACTGAAGTTTATACTCAGTTTTGAGAAAATCACTGTTCATGTCAGTAATTCATTGGATCACTAGTTCCGAGTATTTAATTATTCCATAAACTTCAAAGAATTTGACAACTTTGTTAACTGGGATAAATACGTCAAAATCTCTCAGAAAATAGACGGCCTCTGATAACAGCCTCCAGGGTGATTTTTTAAAACTGGAAAAAGTTATTCCACTTCCACTTCAAGAAATACATATCACAATAACTATCCAGTTTAAGAGTCGAGCATTTTATTCAAATTTAGCTCAGTTTTCCCAGACTCACTCTTACATCAATGAAAACTGAACCGAACTCGACAAAATTGACTCGAATCACTTAGAATATGGAAATCTGCACGGACATATTAGATTTTGACGACGGCAGAATGAACATGCTGGAAATAGCTAATCTGGGCAGATGTCCTGACATCAGCACATAGGATTAAGGCGCTTCGGTTAAGTTTATGCCAGAAATGCTAGGACCACGTTTACCCCGGGGATTCTGTGCCATCCAGTTTGGGTTTGCATTCGCACTCGTGTACTTGTGCGCCATGCGGTACTGATGCATCTGTGCATGTTGAGGCTGCTGCATCGGTGACAAATTGGGACGCCGGGGAAGTTGATCGGCCACTCGTTTCGCCTGCATCTCGCCCGCATTCCTCCAGGCAGCTGAAGAATAAGAAAACGCCATCAAAAAGCCTGTGTCATGTGATCAGTCAAGATTTCTGAGGTGCGAGACTTACTTGGTACTGCTGGTGGCGCATCCTTCTTGACGTACTTCCCCACCAATCCTTCGCTGAAACCTTTTTCCTTTTTTCTTGACAACATCGTGCCATTCACCTGGCTGGAAGGCGCGCTGGAATGTCAATCTGGAATGAAAACAAAAAGGTTCCTAAAAATTCGTCAATGAAACATCACGTTATCTGGTTGCACTTAGCCACCACCCACCAAAGGGCGAGCCGTCCTACATGTGTGTAAATTGATGGAAATATATGATCTTGGCGGGAAAGCTCAAATAAATAGTGGGTTGCTGGAAATAGGCCCAAAAAACCGCAACTAGCGACTAACAAAAATTTCCTGCGGCTAGTGTCCCAAACTAGCCCAATTCCACAGTAAATAGCTTAACCTGGCAACACTGGCACTACCTAAACCGTTAATAATGCATGAGATGCTAATTCGTTTCCTAATTTATTTTTTAGAACATCTCGAGGAGAAAGGGTAGAATGAGATTATGGCCCGGGCCAATACTGGAAATTCAGAATGATTTATGATGCTGGGATATGGACACGGAAATTTGCCACGATAGCCAAGGTAAATATATCTGATATGCTGGCAATGATGGGTTGTAGCAACACAGTGTGTGGTTGGTATTTTTGGTTGAAACATGTAGTGTCAGGATTTGAAGAGTACAGGCATACCCCATTTTATGTCACTTCGTTTCGCATCGCTTTGTGATCATACGTCAGTTAGAGATTGGTACCATACCTCAAATATATCAGTTTAGCAACATGACGTTACTTGTTTTCCTACTTGTATTCAGTTATTTATGAATTATTTTTTGTATCAAAGTGATGTTCTGAGATTTTATCAATTAGAAAATGTCTATTTTGATGCTGTGTCGCCTAAAGTAGCAGAAAAAAGTGAAAATTCAAACATGGGTCTCTACAAGTATACGAAAACCGTAAAATAGGAACCGAGCCTCGCATAAGAGTGGGGTATGCCTGTATTAGGAAACCGGATCCACCAACGCATTTCCTCAGATCAAACACTATATGTTGACATGCACACTTTAAGCTACATGGGATATAAGAGCCTCGGAGTCAAGACGAGTATGCTAAACCCGACAGTGGAACTTCTGGCCTCGTAAAATCCTACCTGGAGGTTCTCGTATCCCAGAACACTAAAAGTCTGACTTGGCGTAAAGTGTGCATGTAAACGCAGTTATAGCATTTCTTACTATCATGAAAGTGTACGTATAAACGCAGTGAAACATGTAGCTATTCTTACTGTCATGGCTTTCTGCATTCATCTAGAAATATATCTTGAAAAACAAGTGACATATTTATAAATGTCTCGACAATCGACATGGGAAATTTAAAACAAGGGATCCTGTCAACACTAAAGCATGGTATTTACCCGGTAGCAGGGCTACGAAATAAGTACAAAATTTGCTTACTCGTGCAAAAGAACGAGCAATCAACATGAAATCAAAACACATTCAATGAATGTCATGTGGTAGGATCGAAACCCTCATTCCAAATTTATTATGAAGTTAATATTTGGGTGTATACCAAATTCACTGTTTAATTGAATTTCAGATCATTTGGAACTTTTGGGACAATAGAGGAATCTCCAAACAAAACAACACCACCCCGGGAATGCAGGAGCGGGGGTGGCCGGTGGGGGGCCCGCCCCACCACGCCGGGTCGACGGCGTTTCGGGCTCCAAACCCAGTCACACCCAAGGGATCGCAACCAGGCTCACCACGACTTACTTTTGGGGAATTCAGGCCCATATTCCAGCGCCTTTGGTCGGCACGAACTTCTCTCCATAAGCTTCAAGAATCAAGACACAAAACCCAACAGTCAAGCAAGTCAAGATCGAGTCTGACTAACGTGCAAAGCGAAACGCATACCTAGCGCCAGGCTCGCGTGCGAGCTGAGTCCCTGACAGCACTACCTGGCTGGCGGGATCCAGGGATCAGAAGGTGCTTTTCTCGGTTCGTGACAACGCCAGATCAATGTTATCGATTTTTGCAGTTTTTTACACCGAGCTTCGAGAAATGCGAAACGCCGCGGCAATTTCACGCACAGGCCGCCACCTCGAACAACACCAGCCGAGCCAGAGAGTTCTGAGGACGCCATCGAGGCAGGTTCACTCAGAACCAAGATGTCGTCTGCTACTGCCAGGCCTTTCGAACGTCCAGTTTTTCGTCAGCTGAATAATTAATCGTTCGCCGAACTGAATGATTGACGAGCCATCGGCGATCTTGGGAATCCCTTCGGTGCAATAACCTTCGTGCGCGGAATGCTACTGTGGAATCCGTGGACTAATTTGACTGATTTAAGCACGAAGCTCAGTGGAATGGTCAAGCCTTCAAGATGCTGTAAGCTTTTGTTTCACCAGAAAGAGCTTCGTCAGGTACAATTGCGACAGTTTGAGAATTCCGTCCATATTCGCTTGGCTTCGTGGCTCACTAATCGCAATTTTGATAAATGAGTGGTATTCTCAATGCATCCTCGCATTTCAAGATTGACCTGCTCAAGTATTCGCCTGGAGTAGTGGCTCTCTAGTCACTAGTTGGATAAATAACTGTTGTATTCTCACAGCAACCTCAAGTTCCAAGATTGGTGTGCTCTTGCTCTCTGGACTGAAAAGGTCACCGTATCGACAGATGGTGTCGTGGAACCGTAACATGCTCATTATTCGGATAAATAACTGTAGCATTCTCACATTTCAAGATTGACTTGTTCTCTGCAGAAATACTTGCTACATTGACAGCTGCGCTGCAGATTGTGTCGTGGAACAATCTCTACAACAACGTGCTCACAACAAACAACTACGTGCTCGAGTTCAGAACAACTGTGACCACTTCCTCTTGCACACCGTTCTGAAGCCCAGCGATCTCCACATCCATCCTACCTCTGCACATTATTCAGATAAATAACAATAGAACTTTCAAAGCATCCACACGTTTCAGAATTGACGTGCTCTTGCTCTCGGCAGAAATCATCTCTACATCGACAGCAGTGCTTCAAGTCTAGTAGTGTCGTGGGACCGTATGTGCTCAGGTTCAGAACAACAGTGACCACTTCCACTTGCACACCGTTCGGAAGCCCAGCATCTGCACATTATTCAGATAAATAACAGTAGCATTTTCAGCGCATCCTCATGTTTCAGTATCGGCGTACTCTTGCTCCCGGCAGAAATCATCTCTACGTCGACAGCAGTGCTGCAGATGTCACCGTATGTGTTCGGGTTCAAGATTGACCGTGACCATCTTAACGACCAGCGCTATTCACTGTTCGAGGGCCCGCACGATGCTGTCACCAAGTAAGCTCAAAGACAGATTGAGCGTCCAAATGGGGCTGTTTGGCTAAATGGCCGGAGTGGTTATCGTGCCGTCGGAACATGCCCGCACCGAGCCGTCCGACGGCGAGGAGCGGCCAGTCAGCGCCACGAAGCCGCCACAAGAAGCAACGGCACCGACCTCCCAGGTTGGCCGTGACCTGGAGGGCCTGGAGGCTGCCCTGGAGGACAGGCGGGACGGCAGCGCCACGGTGCGCCGGCTGGGACTCTCCAAGATCTCGGACAAGCCGTCGCTGTTCCGGGAGCTGGACGAGCTGCTGGCCTTCGACCACCACCGGGTGCGCAGCGAGTGCGCCGGCATGATCGCCCGCATCGTGCCGCAGCTGGGCGCCGAGCTGGAGACCTGCATGACCATCGTCCTGCCGCGGCTGGTCCACAACGTGGGCCACGAAGACCCGGACGTGCGTGAGTCAGCAGCCAACGCCATCACGGCACACATGAGGCGCACGGAGGACGAGCGTGCCGTGCTGCAGGCAGTGGTCAAGCACGGCCTGCTGAATGCCGACGCGGCGCTCAAGCGCGAGGTCACCCGGCACCTGCGGTTGCTCTTCCAGCCGGATCTGGCCCGCAAGGACTGGCGCGAGGTGGTGCGCTGCCTCATCTTCCTGGTCATCCGGCACGAGGACACCAAGGAGGAGGCGCTGCAGGCACTCCAGGAACTGCGGGCTCTTGTCGGGGACGAGCAGTTCCGCATCGACCTGCAGCAGATGGACGAGCAGGACAAGGAGGAGGCCAGCGTCTTCCTGGGCCAGGAAGCGCCGAGGCACGTATACAAGTTCGGCTTCGTGGAGCCGTCGGTAACCCACATGCTGCAAGACAAGGCCGACTGGAAGGCCCGAGTGCGGGCCATCGAGGAACTCAAGCTGGAGGTGAAGCGGGTCACTGACCCCTCCGTCATACTCGAGGAGGCAACACGCTTCCTCGACTTCCTGGCCGAACTGCTCAACGACGTCAACTTCAAGGTCACCCTGGTCACCCTGGAGATCTATGCCGTGCTCATCGACAAGCTCAAGTGGAGGGTCAAGCCCCACCTCAAGGTCGTCGTGGACACCCTGGTGCAGCACCTCGGCGGCAGCAAGATCGTGGTGCGATCGCAGGCCGCAAAGGTGCTGCACGGCCTGATGCACAGCGTGGGGCCGTCGCACGTGGTCAACATGCTGTGCCTGAACCTCACCGCCCCGACGCGGTTCCAGAGCACGAAGACGAGGGAGGAAATCCTCAACGCCATAATCCTCGCATTGCTCACCTTCCCCAGCTACGAGTTCGACCTGCGCTCAATATGCTTCGCTGTCGCACCATCCCTGCTCGACCCCAAATGCAGGGTCAGGCAGGTGGCCCTCGAGTGCCTGGCTGTGCTGGCGCAGGCCATGGGAACCTCCAAGCTCGCCACCATCGCCGCGGCGTTGGACGATGCGGCCAAGCCACACCACGACACCGAGGGGGCCCTTGCTGCCGTGCTGGTCCGACTCGCCCGCAGACAGTTGCCCCGCATCGCTGCTGATGGTCAGGTGGAGTACAGCCTGCGGCTACCCAGCAGCACCGCACGCACACAGGGCACGATTACCAGCCCGCCCCAAGGAGCCGATGTGGACTGGATACTCGCTGGCAGCGGGTCGCTCGGATCCGGATCTGCAAGCAACAGGAACACCCCCGTGCCTCCCGCCGCCGAACAGGGTGCCGGCAAAAACCAGTCGGCGTCGTTCCCAAGCAGCCCAGCGGCACCGAGAAGGTGAGTAAAATGGATGCTGATTGGGTAATGTTACATTTTTGTTAAGCTTGTTGCTGTAAGGCTCTTGCAATGTTTTTGGATATGCTGTGCAGGACCTTTATATTCTTTGGGGAAAATTGGCACGATTGAGGTGTCCAATGTTTATTGTCATGCTTCAGTTCAATTCAATTCAGTTCAGTATCCTACAATCAGTAAATGAATACCATGTGGTAGGGGGGTGTAATCCATCAAATCAAAAATTAGAATTCAGCAGTTAATTACCACCGCATTTGGGGTGGACACCAACATCATTGCTAAACTGAATATCCT
>JAQGAF010002796.1:0-20519 GCA_034687865.1 Kryphioiulus occultus
GTTAAGCTCCGCCTTCCATCTGTTGCAGCTGGTTCAAAGGCGCCGACGTTCAGTCGACCTACTGGAGGAGCCTATACATATACTGTGGTTTGCATATGTGCACCAGTACACTATAATGACTTTGGTCTTGGGTTGCATGATTTAGTGGTTGCAAATACTGTACAGTTTATTATCTGATCATTCAAGATAGGCTGCATTATCATCAATACTGAATTCATAGTTGAGTGATGAGTAGGCATTTGAGCTATTGTATACAGCGGGTAAAACAATTATTGACAAAGTATGAAAAATGTCGGGCACAACTTAATTAAAAAGAATAAAATTGTAAGCGAACTTGTGCTGTATTATGTACATTAGCCTACATAGTTTATTTATAACGATAAAAAACATTTTCAAAATTAAGAACGACTTTTAAAAAACTAAAATAGGCTTTTTCAATGCAAAAAAAATTATGGCAATGTATGGCAAATCTAAAATGGAAGAAACTGTCAATGTCTCCTGCCCGAATTTCCTGACACTTGCCTTTTATTTTATAGCGTAACACATTCACAGGAACACGGTTATTGAAATTAACTAGTTGATTTTGACGTCATCCCCCTTAAAAGACTTCGAATTTATACATGTATTTACAATCAGGATCAAGTCCCAGCTATGGGCACCTTTTAGAATAGCTCAAAAATATGCAATGGCACAGCAGGAATAGTAATACAAACTCCCTATACCGGACCCCCAGTAAATGCCCACTTAAGGCGTTCCAATAGAAACTGACTATTGGAACTGGGTTCTGTCCCCAACTTAAATAATCTTTTAGTTTATCAACTAATCCACCTAAACCAGAACTAAATATGTAAAACAGCCTTAAGGGCCGACTCGTTTGTCCCTCTTTTGACACTTTTTCTGCGTTCCATTGGCTCTACATTAATGTTTGTTAATTTCTACACTTTCCAAGTTTGATTTAGTGGTTTTAACATTATTCCTTGGAGATCTGCAGTTTTCATCGCTATACTGAGTAAAATGGCCAGCTTTGCCAAAACACTCTAAGAAAGTTGGCTTCTCCTAACAGCACGTAAGCTGGCTGGGATTGCCTAGCGGTTGGGCAGCTTATTAAAGAAATAACGTTTTCAGTTTAGTTTCAAATACGAGTTCATGTGCACTATGTTAAAAAAAACATTTTGGGGCTTCTGATACAACGTTATGGTTTGCACCCTTTGATTATCAACGAGATAATTAATATTGCTGGTTTTTGTATTTCCATTGATTTTTTTATTTCAAAAATGCGTGATGTAACAAAATAATATGTTGTAGAAGAGATAATTTTAAATGGGTTGAAATGTGCATGTACTGGTATATCGTAATACTAATCGCAATGACAACCTCAGTCTGCCCGTCCAGAACACGAATTTTCCACTCAATAACAACAGTAGGCTTATGACTATTACCACATACATTTTAGTTAGGTCTTGGTTGACGATTCGTAATGGGACAATCAGTTGAGTTATGATGTTATCCATTAAACAATTCCATGGAACCTATCTTTCAATACAATATTTAATTAAACATTTAATATGCCACATTTGTGAAATCATAAATCCTTCATCAAAGGCAAGTTTTTGTGTATTCGAAGGAAATCTTCGTGGCTGCAGTACATTAAACTATTTAAATGACGAATTTAACTAATAGGGAATTTTCCATTAAATAGGGATACCTTCAGCATATTTGTAAGATTTTGTCTCTAGTGTTGAATATGCATGGTGTAGTGATTGTAACTACTTTAACAGCAGATTCGTAGCTTGTGTCTCTCTTCGTTAATGCATCTGACTGGTCCAGAAGAATGCGCCTTTATTTATAATGAATTTAATTGTGTATGAGTGCAAATCATCCCATTTTCCAATCCGAAATACTGGATTTTTGTAGATGCATCTCATGTGGTGCAATGGTTTTATAGCTAATTAGTCTTAATTTGTATTTTGAAAACTGTAATAGGCCTATACTTAATTTTCAAAAAAAACTATCAACACTGAACTAAATTAAAACTTAAAAATGCACGACGTTGCAATCAGTGGCGAGATTGTTAAAGATCCGATCATGGAAACCGTATTTAATCAATAATGAAAACTGAATTCATAAATTGAATGTAAAGCTTCAATTTTATTGTATTTTCCATAGCAACACCTGCAGCATTCTCCAGAGCTACATGTATTTACATTTAATTTATATCAGATAAATAGAATAATGGACCAACTATTGCTGCTTTTGCGGGTTTATTTTTTCAATTAAATACATTTTCTGTCTCTTTGTTCAGTCAATTATGGTTTGTGTTCCAATAGTCCAAAATATCTGTATGTGTAGGCCTTTTGAGGCAACTCTGATGACGAATTTACTAAAATTTCTATTGTCCAACGTATCTTCAGGGACGTTGTTGGCGAACCGTTGACCAAGTAAAAGTTATTCGAGAGGAAGAATTTTCTTAAAGACATTTGGCATTTATATTATATTAACTGGATGATTCGGTGTCGGTCGAGCTGTGGTAATGATGAAAGTTTGAGAAAGTTGACGGCGCATCCCATGTTTCAACAACAAATCTAATTAATAAACTATCATCTTTTAAGTAAGGAAATTGTTCTGCCTCTTCATGTGATATAAAATCGGTAAATGGACTGTATGGTCTGCTGCTTGTAATTTCGCAAGCACCTGATTCCAGACTAAAGTTTCTCATTGGTTCATTGAACTGGTCTATCAAAAAGCGCTTGTATTTGTATTGAATTGGGTATGAATGCAAATCATCCCATTCCCCACTGCGGAAACATGGAAACATGGTGATGCCTTTTTCTTCATGCGATTCTGATCCATTTAGGTATATCATCATATCCACTCGGTATCCCTTAGCACTGGTGTAGAAGGGTTTGCTCATCAACCTAGGCTTGATTCCCAGGATCCCATATTGCTTTCTTTCCCTGTAATTATCGATCCTCAACATGAGAGTACCATCCATCGATGAGACGCTCTTATACATCAAGGAAAGTGGCTCAAAGATGATCCTTATCAAGATCGTGTTGTTTTTCACGTACATGAATCTATCTTGCAACAAGTGAATTGGAAATAGATTCACGTCCCATATTAAACTATCATTCGTCATATTTTCGTGAGAAGTTTCTTCAAAAAGTGGTTGAGCCAACCACACAACGTCCTGTTTTCCTTCACCGTTACGTTGATCGACTAAGACATACCTTCTTGAATGCAACAATGGCGGAGACCGTGTTGATGATTCCCTTGTGAAGTAGAGCCAGATACCCATGTGAGATGATTTGTTTCTGGCTCTGTATAACTTTGCCTTGAACTTTAGTTCATGTGTTGGTATATAAAATTCCTCGCTTTCAGCAAAAATATATCCACTTTCTGTGCAATTTCTCAACTTCTGTATAACTCCGTTAATCATCCAGTTGAACGTGAAAAGCAGTGCACCTAATGGTGTTTAATGGAAACGTTCATTTTTAGTTTAGTTTAGTTCAACCCAACTCAAGTCAGCAATACCATACGTTATGGCAATACTGTATGAGCAAAGATTCTGCCACGAAAGCCTACTTGTGTTATTGTGATTCTAAAATGGCAGGCCCAGCTTAGAACTCCTTGTGCACCCAATGCAGTGCTGCCAGATTTTCTTGCACTGAATTTCTTGTAGAAAACCTATAAACAATTACATTTTTGGAAAAAATAATCAACAAATGATGTAATTAAATATTTAATATCATTGAAGGTAAAAATTGTGCTATTGTATTTTAGCCTCAAAACCATTATGTAAGCTTTCTAAAAATCATGAAATATTTTTTCGACTAAAGAAATTTACATTTTTCCCTAGAAGATTAGGAACTCGATTTTCAACAAAAATATAAAAAATGACATTTTGGACGAAAATCGACAGAAATCAACATAATCGAAAAAATGGCAAAAGGTCCGAAATTAGCACAAATGGCAAAAATTAACAAAACGACAAAAAACCATTCTCTAGGTTTTGGTTATTTTCCCATTTTTTGCCAATTTTGTTGATTTGTGCCATTTTTGCTAATTTAGGCGACAGCTTTTCATTTTTGTCTATTTGTTGATTTTTGTCGATTTGTTGATTTTTGTCGATTTTGTTAATTTTTGCCATTTTTGCAAATTTTCACGAATTTTGATATCTTTGTCTAAAATCGAGTTCATATATTGCATTCTATGGAAAATGTAAATCTCTTTAGTCGAAAAAAAGGATTATTTCATGATTTTTGAAAAAGCTTAAATGATTTACAGGATAAAATACAATAGCGCAAGTTTTATCTTTAACGATTTAAATATTTAAATTCATCTTTTATTATTTATTCAAAAAATGCAATTGTCCCTACAACAAGAAATTTGGCACAACAAAATCTGACCGCTTGGATGGAAACGATTCTTATTAGATAGAAAATATTCTGCAGAATTTTGTACAGAATTATTTATAGACAATCCGTGGAATTTTTTTTCTGCAGAAAATTTGTAATTTCCTGCAGAATTATTTATGGAAAAGCTGTTTCTGCAGAGTTCTGCATGAATTTTTCACATGGGATTGCTGAATGAGCTTACCCTTCTTGTCAGGTCGGGAGAGTGCAAAAGGTCTAGTCTCTAAACCACCCATTTTTTGAATTCATAGGTTTGTTCACTACACCAGTTTATGTTGAATAGATTAGAAGGATGAGATATTTTTCTTAAAATATATACCATATTTTTGAGAACTCTTTTCATGTTGGCCTTCCATGTTCCCAATGTAGAAATTAAAATCAATGCTCAATATTAATTTTAAGCTTCGTGCCCCCTAATATCCCGTATTGCACAATCAATGGTGCTGGGATTGTACATGTAAATGCAACATGGTTATCGGTCTATACGTTCCTCTTACCTAGATTTCTTGGTAACGTCTCCATACATGGTGGACACCTAAATACATCTTCGTGGCGTTGACATTGCATTATCTCTCTGAGTTTGTTGTTTTCCGTCAGTACTTCTTGCATCAGATTTTTCATGGAAGATTTCAAGACATCCATTGTATTCATCAGTTCAACATTGTCTTTGCTATGCTGCATCTTTATCTGATCTAACATCGATAGTATTTCCTTATTTGCCTCGCCAGATTCGTCTTGATGACGAAACTGTTGATGAACCAGTGGCATTTCAATAACTAGTCGAGCAATCGTATTCTTCATTTCGACAATTTCATATTCTTGCTTCTTTGTTCCTGCCATTAGATCTGCGAACTTATTATCATACATTGATGACAACTCCTTGACTACTTCAGTCATCTGCGTAGTGCTTGCTGCCTTCATTTCCACCATAGCATCTTTCAGCTGCTTGTTGTCCATCTGCAATTCATCTACAGCGTTCTTGATGTCTTTGAGATTCGCATTTATCTGAACAAATTTCATGGAATGTTTAGATAATGGCATCGAAAAACGTACACGATCCTTGATGTCTGATGTCTGGTCTTTGACTTACTTGTTCTGATATTTCGGCTTGTGGATCGGCTTTGTAAACCTTTGGCAAAAGATTTTTTGTTGAAAGTCTGCAATCTCTGACGTGGACCTGTTGCAAAAGCAATGTGTTAATTATGTTCATTATTGAATTAACGTATAACACCTCAGCCAGAAAAATAGTATGGATTGTAATTTCAAAGTAAAGTACAGGTCAAGGCATCTTGAAAGACTATAGCATTAATTGTTAAAAGTTTTGGTAATAACATTTAGTGAAAAGTTCCAAACATTCAGTTGATCTGAATTCTTGTGTTCAAAGATATTGGTTGCTTGAGCTGGGAGTGTACATGAAGGGTACATCGTGACTTGATTATTTAAAAATATCGAAATTTACCTAATTTTCTTTGACATAAAACAATATCTGATATGGGTTATTATTTGAAACTACATGTATAATATTTACCAAGAAATCACTTAAACTAACAACTTTTGGACATCCGTTCTTTTTGTATTCACAAGCAACCTTCAACTTGAAAACGGCATTCGTGAACTCGTCATCTTGAGTGCTCTGAAAAACACCAAGAATGAAAAACAAAAAGGGCATAAAGACGCTTGTCTTATATGTATCTCACCTCTGTAATGACAGTTTGGCAAACTGGACAAGGGCGTTGGTAATATTGTCCATAACAGGCATGACAGAAAACATCCTCACAATTCGCAATGTTGTGCCTGATGGCAACATTCTTGCACTCACAACAGCTGTAAGCTCGCAGTTTATATCGTCCATCAACAAATTCAAATTCCTGGACTTTGCTTACTAAGATGTTAGTTGATTCATCTGAAACCATAAATGTTCTCTTACCTACAGCTGTGGCCATGTGATTGAGTTCAGGTATATGTGCCATGGCATTAAACTATATATCAATAAATTATTGATGTTGAAATCAACTTACCAGAAATTTTGAAATCATTCGATTTTTCAGCCATTTCTGACGGCTACAAACACACTTGTATCAGTTTAACTTTTAAGAAGACAATGGCACGTTGAAGAATCGACGTGGCTAGAATTTATTACCGATATACCGGCATATGACCTAATTTTCAAGCATGAGCATAGATATGTGTTGATCAAGGATAGGCCTATGATTTCCAAAATTTGATAAAACGAAACGATTCTTTCTGCTTTGTCTATTCAGAGTTGATAACTGTAATCATTATCAGGGTCTGATATTGAAATAAAGGTTTAGGCTTCACGGAAAGTTGTTCGCATAAGACAATTGATTACTTAATCTAACTTAGCCTAGCCTAACTTAACCTAATCCACACCTAAACAAGTTATACATAACTTATAAGATCAATTGTCCGCAAAGAAATGTTAGCCGGCGAACAACTTGCCAGGAACAATTGTTGGCAAACAACATTACGGGCATAACCTAAAATTTAGCCATTTTCAAACATTTGCTTATTGCCAGTTATGGCTTGCAAATTTCTTATGTTCAAATGCCTAGTTGTAATAACAATGCATTGCTTATTCTGATTCCAGCATCACGGCTTCATATTCCGACAATTAAGCTTATAACGTACCTTAAGATGACGGAAGTGTGGGAGTGGGGGAGAGATGGGGGTGTGTTGTGTTGGCCAAATGCTGATGTCATCATTCTGTTTTATAAAACATTGCAGCATTTTTGATCCAGTTTTGCAAAATATTTCGCCAACGACCATTTTTTTCAACAAAAAAAAAAGAAGAAAAAAACTGCCTTTAATATTTGCTTCGTTATTACTGCTTTTAAATAATGCTTCAAAACCATGAATTATGGTAATACTTATGCAACGTAATCCATTTGTTCCACTACTCCTAATATCCATCATTCTCCTATCTAATATTCATCATTTTTGATCTAATATTCACCAAAAGTTCGCGCAATTCAAACATTTTTGAACAAATCGGAGAGGGTCCGAAAATCACGAAAAAGTGATGACATAATACTTGATCGCCCCCTATCAGTCTTTATGAACACCTTTTTATTAACTTGTGAAAATATTTCTAGAAAAACCTAGAAATTCCAAAAGAATCCATAAAACTAAGCGAATTATTGAAAATTTGACAAAAATTGTCCTGACACATATGTACAGTAATGTTGTGCATGTTTTTTGTAAATAACATCAAGCAAAGCTGAATTTCATGATAAAATAAGTTTTGTTGCTGAGCAAGGCTGAGTACATTAACTAAAACCATTTTATATCAAGAAAAGGTTGCATTAAATTTTAATGCTGGATTAACAAAAGAAAAAGATTTTTTTTATTACCTATAAACAGGTAAAAATTGCTAAAAAAAACATGAAATATACTATGTGCGGATCACCAATTTTACTAAAATAACAAAAACGTGCACAGTCTACATTTGAATGGCTGTGCGGCTATTCACGAGAGATATTTCAACGATTTGGGCTTATATTATGATGTAATAACTATAAGTCTTGTCCAGCTTTTTCAGGCCAAATACTCCACTGTGCGTCCATTCGAACGTGGTGATCATTGAATCACCATGTTTGTCTTATGCTAAAAAGTGATATTTCTTAAATTACATACATGTAATGTAAACTGATACTTTTTAAGAAACAAGCTGTAATGGTTTTATCTTGTATTTATTCGAGGATGGATATAATAGACAGGACTCCCTAATTGGCTAGATTGACGCTTTATTTTAAGCATTGTTAATACGTGTACCGGTATTTGTAAAAATATTTTAAACAATAGCAAATGTTTGTGAAAACTTGGATTAATAATTAATGGATAAAGTTCACTAGGAGAATTAAATTTACTTTGTCATTAATTTGTCAGCCTATATGTTCGCTGTATTTTTCCTGAATTCTCATGTATAAAATTTACTTGGCGAAAATCCAGTAATGAATAATTAAAATATAGCCCATTTTCAGTAAGCTTAATGATTATGGTGCTACAGCACTCACTTGGGATGCCATTTTGTCACTCTGGTTATGATGGACGTTTAAAAAAATTCCAGTATTCTAGAATATAAATATGCTTACTTTGGGAAAATCAATCAATAATTAATAAAAAATATATTGTATAGCCAATATACAATAGATAGTGATATACTGTATCGATCTCCTACTATATGCAGTAGCTTTGGAAGTCAGGCTCTGTAATTGAGGAAAGCCAGTACACCTAGACTCTCACAAAAAAACCTTAGACATACTGCCCACGCAATATTCTAAATATCGTTGTCTTTTTCAGGTCCCTGTACTTTTCATTGACGATTTCTTCTGGATGGCAGCCGAGTTCCTCGTGTAAATTCCAGAGACTTAATGTAACTTGGAAACGCCTAAGATAACGAAAAATGGGTGAGCAAAACCTTTAATTTTTAATTTTAAAAAAATTAAATATTACAGTAGTCAGAAATGCGCGGTGTCTTGACGTGATCGAAAGGATGTCACGGGTCAGCATTTCTGCACATGTGGCACTTGCAGTCCCACTTTCATCTTCACAACCTAAGTGGCATTAATTTCTGGAAATTGACGAAAGCATTAGATTGGTCATATTTGTGGGCTACTTAATTTTATATTTCCAATATATTCGAATTGAATAGGATAAGTTGTAAGGGCTCCTCATTGTCCGTTCAGCTTATGTTGAGCCTTAAATTGCTTTAAATGTGAATCATGATCTTGCATGATATTGTAATGCACTTTTGAAAATGTTTTGAAAATGTATACACTAATTAATAAAGTTCCATGTAACACCTGTGTTGTGTCATACTACTTTTGTGGTAAAGAGCTCGTGCACATTCCCTGTTAATAAAGACAAGGTTCGAGATCAATGCAAGATTTAATCAAAACTTTAATGCACCATTTTTTAAAATCTTAAAAACATTGAGTAGGCCTAAGGCTAGTTTTGTGTATTAAATATGAAGGACAAAAATATGGTTCATCTATGCTATCTCTCTTGTGGGATTATCTTGTTAGTAAATTTTGACTGAAGCACATACAGTATAATCGATGAAAATATTGGTGGTTTAAAGACATTTAAGCTTTCTCAATGACAAATTTAATTAATAGGGAATCATCTTTTAAGTAGGGAAGCTTTTCAGCATCTTTGTGAGATATTGTATCTATTGTTGAATATGGCATATCGATTGTAAATTCTTGAACACCTGATTCATAGCTTATGTCTCTCTTTGTTGATGCATCTGACTGGTCCATCAGAAAGCGACAGTATGTGAATTTAATTGGGTTTGAGTGCAAATCATCCCATTCCCCAATCAGAAACCTTGGATGTATGGAGATTCCTTTTCCTTCATTTTTGTCAAACCCATTTAAGTATATCTCAATGTCCATTTTGAACCCTTTGGCACTGGTATAGAAGGGCTCGCTAATCACTCGTCTCCTGATTCCCTCGATTGCGGCTTGCTTTCTCTTCCCGTAATTATCTATCCTCAGCAGAAGGACGCCATCCATGGATAAGACCCTGTGAAACATCAAGGCAAAAGGCTCGAAGATAATCCGAATTACGATCCTGTCATTCTTCGTGTACTGATACCTATCTTCCAACATGCAAATTGGAAATAAATATTGGTATGCAAAATAATCATTTGTCATAATTTGCCCAAAACAAGGTTGATCCACCATCAAGACATTCTGTTTTCCATCACTGATGCTTTGATCGACCATGACGTATTTTCTTAAATGGAAGAATGGCAGAGAGCCAGCTGATGATTCACTTATGATTTTTAAGGTGATGCACATGTGGGATTCATCGACATCTCTCCATAACTTTGCTGTGAATTTCAGCCCATGCGATGGAATGGAAAACACCTCGGATTCAGCAAAAATGTCATATTTTTTCCTGCAATTTGTCATCTTATTTCGAACGCCACTTATCGTCCAGTTGAATGTGGTGTCCAGAGATTCATCTGAGTTGTATTCTATGGGAAAAGTTGTTTTGAAGTTAGATTACAAGTATACAGCGTACTATAATACATCTAATACATGTCCACCGTGAATCTTACCATCTATTACATTTATTGGAAAGTTTCCTTTCACTGAAACGTGGCAGTTATGGTACCATTTAAAAAAATAACCTGCTGAATTTTTTAAATTATTATTTGAAGAACTTTGCTTAATTTAAAGATATGGTGTAATTTGTAATGCACTGAACGTGACTAAAGTAAATGTCTGAAGGCGTTTTCTGTTATTTTTATAACACAATTCCTCGGAAGGGACATTGAGAAAAAGCATTAAAATGTGAAAAGAATAAGATTTCAACACTTCCACACTTATTTTTGGGAAATATCATCTTACCTAGCTCTCGTAACTGTGTTTCTCGAATCAATTGTTTGTTGGAAATACATGTAGGCCTATGCAGGAGCTCCGTAACTTTAGTCCGAATTTCCACCAATTGATTCTCATTTTGTGTCTTTATCTGACTTAACAGGGGTAGGATATTCCCTGTCACCTTAGCTGACTGTTTGGTAGTCGCCACACAAACATCGAGTTTATCCTGAAACTCTTGTCGAACAAGAGTAATTTCTGCAGCTAGTCCATCAATGACCTTCTTCATTTCATCAAAATATTCTTCTTGCCTCTTTGCCTCATCCTTTATAGCTGCACAGTTGTTCTGGAAGTCATTAGTTACTGCGGTCGTTAGCTTTGTATTCGTCTGCTTCATTTCCACCATAGCATCTTTCAATTGTCTTATTTCTGCACGCATATCTTGAATCACACTCTTGATGTCGTTAAAATTCTCGTTTTGCTAAAAAATGATGATAAATCTAATGTTTTTACATAGCAGCGAGGATAAAGGTAACTTTCGGACTTACTTGTTCCAATATGTCGGCTTGTGGGTCGACTTTGTAAACCTTTGGTAAAAGATTTTTTGTTGAAAGTCTACACTCTCTGACGTGGACCTGTTCCAAAAGCAATGTGTTAATTATCTTCATTATTGAATTAACGTGCAACATTTCAGCCAGAAAAATAGTATGGATTGTAATTTCAAGGTAAAGTACAGGTTGAGCCATCTTGAAAGTTCAAAAGCATTAATTGTTCAAAGTTTTGGTAATAACATTTAGTGAAAAGTTCCAAACATTCAGTTGATCTGAATTCTTGTGTTCAAAGATATTGGTTGCTTGAGCTGGGAGTGTACATGAAGGGTACATCGTGACTTGATTATTTAAAAATATCGAAATTTACCTAATTTTCTTTGACATAAAACAATATCTGATATGGGTTATTATTTGAAACTACATGTATAATATTTACCAAGAAATCACTTAAACTAACAACTTTTGGACATCCGTTCTTTTTGTATTCACAAGCAACCTTCAACTTGAAAACGGCATTCGTGAACTCGTCATCTTGAGTGCTCTGAAAAACACCAAGAATGAAAAACAAAAAGGGCATAAAGACGCTTGTCTTATATGTATCTCACCTCTGTAATGACAGTTTGGCAAACTGGACAAGGGCGTTGGTAATATTGTCCATAACAGGCATGACAGAAAACATCCTCACAATTCGCAATGTTGTGCCTGATGGCAACATTCTTGCACTCACAACAGCTGTAAGCTCGCAGTTTATATCGTCCATCAACAAATTCAAATTCCTGGACTTTGCTTACTAAGATGTTAGTTGATTCATCTGAAACCATAAATGTTCTCTTACCTACAGCTGTGGCCATGTGATTGAGTTCAGGTATATGTGCCATGGCATTAAACTATATATCAATAAATTATTGATGTTGAAATCAACTTACCAGAAATTTTGAAATCATTCGATTTTTCAGCCATTTCTGACGGCTACAAACACACTTGTATCAGTTTAACTTTTAAGAAGACAATGGCACGTTGAAGAATCGACGTGGCTAGAATTTATTACCGATATACCGGCATATGACCTAATTTTCAAGCATGAGCATAGATATGTGTTGATCAAGGATAGGCCTATGATTTCCAAAATTTGATAAAACGAAACGATTCTTTCTGCTTTGTCTATTCAGAGTTGATAACTGTAATCATTATCAGGGTCTGATATTGAAATAAAGGTTTAGGCTTCACGGAAAGTTGTTCGCATAAGACAATTGATTACTTAATCTAACTTAGCCTAGCCTAACTTAACCTAATCCACACCTAAACAAGTTATACATAACTTATAAGATCAATTGTCCGCAAAGAAATGTTAGCCGGCGAACAACTTGCCAGGAACAATTGTTGGCAAACAACATTACGGGCATAACCTAAAATTTAGCCATTTTCAAACATTTGCTTATTGCCAGTTATGGCTTGCAAATTTCTTATGTTCAAATGCCTAGTTGTAATAACAATGCATTGCTTATTCTGATTCCAGCATCACGGCTTCATATTCCGACAATTAAGCTTATAACGTACCTTAAGATGACGGAAGTGTGGGAGTGGGGGAGAGATGGGGGTGTGTTGTGTTGGCCAAATGCTGATGTCATCATTCTGTTTTATAAAACATTGCAGCATTTTTGATCCAGTTTTGCAAAATATTTCGCCAACGACCATTTTTTTCAACAAAAAAAAAAGAAGAAAAAAACTGCCTTTAATATTTGCTTCGTTATTACTGCTTTTAAATAATGCTTCAAAACCATGAATTATGGTAATACTTATGCAACGTAATCCATTTGTTCCACTACTCCTAATATCCATCATTCTCCTATCTAATATTCATCATTTTTGATCTAATATTCACCAAAAGTTCGCGCAATTCAAACATTTTTGAACAAATCGGAGAGGGTCCGAAAATCACGAAAAAGTGATGACATAATACTTGATCGCCCCCTATCAGTCTTTATGAACACCTTTTTATTAACTTGTGAAAATATTTCTAGAAAAACCTAGAAATTCCAAAAGAATCCATAAAACTAAGCGAATTATTGAAAATTTGACAAAAATTGTCCTGACACATATGTACAGTAATGTTGTGCATGTTTTTTGTAAATAACATCAAGCAAAGCTGAATTTCATGATAAAATAAGTTTTGTTGCTGAGCAAGGCTGAGTACATTAACTAAAACCATTTTATATCAAGAAAAGGTTGCATTAAATTTTAATGCTGGATTAACAAAAGAAAAAGATTTTTTTTATTACCTATAAACAGGTAAAAATTGCTAAAAAAAACATGAAATATACTATGTGCGGATCACCAATTTTACTAAAATAACAAAAACGTGCACAGTCTACATTTGAATGGCTGTGCGGCTATTCACGAGAGATATTTCAACGATTTGGGCTTATATTATGATGTAATAACTATAAGTCTTGTCCAGCTTTTTCAGGCCAAATACTCCACTGTGCGTCCATTCGAACGTGGTGATCATTGAATCACCATGTTTGTCTTATGCTAAAAAGTGATATTTCTTAAATTACATACATGTAATGTAAACTGATACTTTTTAAGAAACAAGCTGTAATGGTTTTATCTTGTATTTATTCGAGGATGGATATAATAGACAGGACTCCCTAATTGGCTAGATTGACGCTTTATTTTAAGCATTGTTAATACGTGTACCGGTATTTGTAAAAATATTTTAAACAATAGCAAATATTTGTGAAAACTTGGGTTAAAAATTAACGGATAATGTTCACTTGGAGAATTAAATTTACCTCGTTATTAATTTGGCAGCCTATATGTTCGCCTGTATTTCTCCTGAATTCTCATGTATAAAATTTACTTGGCGAAAATCCAGCAATAAATAATTAAAATATAGCCCATTTTCAGTAAGCTAAATGATTATGGTGCTACATCACTCACTTGGGATGCCATTTTGTCTCTCTGGTTATGATGGAGGTTTAAAAATATTCCAGTATTCTAGAATACAAATATGCTTACTTTGGGAAAATCAATCAATAATTAATAAAAAATATATTGTTTGGCCAATGCACAATAGATAGTGATATACTGTATCGAACTCCTACTCTATGCAGTAGCTTTGAAAGTCATACTCTGTAATTGAGGAAAGCCAGTACACCTATACTGTCACAAAAAAACCTTAGACATACTGCCCACGCAATATTCTAAATATCGTTGTCCTTTTCAGGTCTCTGTACTTTTCATTGACGATTTCTTCTGGATGGCAGCCGAGTTCCTCGTGTAAATTCCAGAGACTTAATGTAACTTAGAAACGCCTGAGATAACGAAAAGTGGGTGAGCAAAACCTTTAATTTTAAAAAACTTGAATATTACAGTAGTCACAAATGCGCGGTGTCTTGACATGATCGAAAGGATGTCACGGGTCAGCATTTCTGCACATGTGGCACTTGCAGTCCCACTCTCATCTTCACAACCTAAGTGGCATTAATTTCTGGAAATTGATGAAAGCATTAGATTGATCATATTTGTAGGCTACTTAATTTTATATTTCCCCATTGTCCATTCAGCTCCTGATGAGCCTTAAATTGCTTTAAATGTGAATCATGAACTTGCATGATATTGAAATGCACTTTTGAAAACATTTGCACAATGTAAAACGTTGTAGCTACTAATCAGTAAAGTTCCATAAAACACATGTGTTGTGTCATAATATTGTTGTGATGAAGAGCTCGTTCACATTCCCTGTTAATAAAGCCAAGATTCGAGATCAAACCAAGATTTAATCAAAAGTTTAATATACCATTTGTGTAAAATCTTAAACATGTAGAGTAGGCATAAGGCAAGTTTTGCGTATTAATAATGAAGGACAGAGATATGGTTGATCTATGCTATCTCCCTTGTGGGTTTATCTTGTTAGTAAATTTTGACTGAGGCACTTAGTCGATGGAAATATTGGTGGTTTCAAGACATTTAAGTTAACTCAGTGCAAATCTAATTAAGATGCTTTTCAGCATCTTTGTGAGGTAATGTATCTATTGTTGAATATGGCATATCGATTGTAAATTCTTGAACACCTGATTCATAGCTTATGTCTCTCTTCGTTGATCCATCTGACTGGTCTATCAGTAAGCGCCAGGGTTTATTATTTTAACAACAAATTTAATTAATAAGGAATCGTCTTTTAAATATGGCAGCTTTTCTGCTTCTTCGTGAGATATAAAATCTTTGAAGGTGTCAAAGTCAGTCTCAGAATATCTTTCTAATTTTCTGACACCTGCATCGTAGCTTATAGCTCTCTTTCGTTGTGGATCGGACTGGTCTAGCAGAAACCGCTTGTAGTTGAATTGAATTGGGATTTGGTGGTGATAATCATGTTCCTTAGGCCGAAACAGTGGACGAATTAAGATCTTGTTTCGATTATGTTGGTAAAAACCATTTAGGTATATTTCCACATCCATGCGATACCCATTGGGCCTACTAGCGTAGAAGGATTCACTGACCAAGAACGGTCTTACTCCCTCCACTTCTGCTTGCTTTCTCTTGCTGTAATTATCGATCCTCAAAAGTAGGGTTCCTTCCTTGGTGACAAGTCCATCGTTGTCCATAAAGCCCATCCATGAGTTGCTCTTCAACATCAAGGCGATGGGCACCAAGATTATACGTATTACGATTATGTCGTTTTTCACGTACTTATCACTATCTTGCAACAAGCTGATTGGAAAAAATAGCACTTTCTTAACAAATTCACTTGTCGTCTGTTTGTTAAAATCTTCTCCTAAACGTGGTTGGTCCAGCACCACGACATCCTGTTTACTCTCATCATCGCTTTGATCGACTAAAACGTACTTTCTGGAATGCAACATTGGCGATGAACTACCTTGTAGTCCAAGTGTGAAGGCATTCATAGGTTGGAAAGACGTACGTGTGCCTGATGATCTACTAATGAAATGGAAAGAAATGCTCATGCAAGATTCGGAGTTACTTCTCCATAACTTTGCCTCGAATTTCAGTCCATGAACATGTGAGGCGTGGAAAAACTCTCCGCTTTCAGCAAAAATAGGTCCACGTCCTTTCAAATTTAGCTTCTGTTGAATCCCAGCAATCCTCCAGTCGAAAATGTTGTCCAGTGAGTTATCTGAGTTGTCTTCTATAGAAGAGCATATCAGACAAATTATTAAGTCAGACAATGTAAACTATAGACCATTACAAAAACGCCATTGCTTTAGTTATCCTTTGGCTGATTTGCATATGACCTTTCATGTGATTTTTGGAAAATAAGTTAGAAAAACAATCCCAAATTTATAAAGGGAGATATAATATGTTGTATATTTAATTGGCACTACTTTAATTATTAATTTTGTTTGATTTTTATTTATAATCTTTATTATTTATTTATTTTTAAATAATCGCCTAATGCAAATTCCATAGTTTTAAAAAAGTTCATTAATATCGTCCATCATAATAATAGATTAATTAAAATGAAATAAACTACCGAAAAAAGTGAAGAATCGATAAACCAGAGCTTGATACGGAGATGGATAACTGTTGTAATGGCGGCTAATATCACGTGATTCATTTCCGTGATTCGGTTGATTCAAAAAAGTACCCTACTAATGAGATACTAGTGTTTTAACACGCCATTCTGTTATAGCATAAAATCGTGCTCTGATAACGATAAGAACGTCGTAATTTACTTCGGGCATTATATGATAAATATTATTAAATATATGATGATCAAGTTTGATAATATCAAACAAACATCTCCCTAAGTTATTTTTTTGAAATTATCTGGCTGTTAAATGTTTCCACCTTCCGCCACTAGAGGACACTGAATGGGAACATGATATTTTGCGACTTAGCGCCCCTAGTGGCGGAAGACAGAAGCACTTCTCCACTGGAAAATTTGAAACAGAACTTCATCAACAAATCTATAATTATACAGCTGCTCAAAAATTCACGAAACTGCAGCATTCAGTTCTTCTATGTGCCCGGTTTCGTGAATTTTGTGTGGCTGTATTATTAGAGATATGGTGATCGAGTTGGATTATATCAAACAAGCATCACTCAACCTGTTTTTTTTGGAATTTTCTAGTGGTGAAATGTTTCAGTCTCTGCCGCTAGAGGGCGCCAAGTAGAAAAATGGCATCTTTCAACTCAGCACCCTCAAGCGGCGGAAGGCGGAAACATTTCACCGCTGGAAAAGTCCAGGGAAAACTTTGAGATCGCTTGATTTGATAGCACCAAACTCGATCACCATATCTTTAATAATACAGCTGCAAAAAAAACACAAAATCGTGACCATCATTTATACATTCCCTGTATAGGCCTATGTTATTGTTATGGGACTTACCTAGAACTCTTGGTAGTGTTTCTTCAAGCACTTTGTGTCTGTAGGAATGCAGGAACTCTGTGAATTTTTCTTGAACATCCGTTAATTGAATTTTATTCTGCATCTCAAGCTGACCAAACCGAGATAGTAATTCATTGGTCGTCGTAGAGTCCATAGTGGTGATAGCCATACCAGTATCGTGTTGATTATTGCTAATGGATTTCTTCAATTCAACTATTTCTTCATGGTTTCCTATGGCTTGCTTTACATGTGCAAACTGAATATCGTTCTGCGCCTTGATGTGTCCTAAAATTGATAGTAACTCTTTGGACATAGTTGTCACATATTCCTTTGTTGCCACGTTGTAGCCATTAACGGCCTTCTTCATAACGTTGATTTCTTCTTCCTGCTTCTTTATTTCTGACGTTAGAATAGCAAACTGTTTCTGTAAGACAGTATTCACTGTTGTCATCTGCTTTCTATTTGTCTCAATCAAACTCATCATGGCATCTTTCAGTTGCTTCATTTCTGCCCGTAGCACTTGAATCACATTTTTCATATCTTCAAAATTTGCATTTTGCTGAAAGGTGATGCAATCCAATTATTATTTATTATTTTGTTATTATCATTTACTATTTTATCCTCATTGTCTAAATTATTGCCAATAACTTACTTGTTCTGATAGTTTGGCTTGTGAGTCAGCTTTGTAAACCTTTGGTAAAAGTTTTTCTGTTGAAAGAGTGCAATCTCTTATGTGTCCCTGTTTCATAAACAAGTATTTGTTAATTATCTTCATACATATAAATATTTTTTGAACATTTTGAGTACTGCATAAAGTAACGTACAATGTATAGCCGAAGATTTCAATCTGTTTTTGTTTATTATTGATTTATTTGATGATTTGAAAGATATAAATTGCTTCTTCTGGGTCTACTTATCAGATTTTTTGGTAAGCGATAGCATAGCTTCGGTGATGTAAGTTTATTACTTTTTGTTTCATATATAGATTGTTATCGTGGGTCACATTTGAATGGTGTCATGAAGTATTTTCAAACATTGAAATTGGCCTTCTGTGACATGAGTGAGTATTGATTTTCAACCGTTTGTTGATAAGAGTATTTACCAAATAGGCCCCCAATTCAACAATTGAGGGACATCCGTTTTTCCAGAATTCACAAGCAACCTTCAACTTGAATACGGCTCTCTCGAACTCGTCGTCTTTCTTACTCTTTAAAACATCGATAATGATAAAGGAGTATGAAAATGCTTTTGCCTCATATTTCCTTTGTGCTTACCTCTGTAATGACAATATCGCAAATTGGACAACATCGTTGGTGGTGTTGTCCATAGCAGCCTTGGCAGAATATGTCCTGGCAGTTGGCAATGCGATGTCTTATGGCCACATTTTTGCAATGGCAGCAACAGTATGCTTGCAATTTATATCGTTCATCTACAAATTTCAAGTTCTGAACTTTGATTACCAAGATGTCTGTTGATTCATCTGAAACCACAAATGTTCCCTAACATATATAGCAATGACAATGTGGATGGGTTGGGCCAATGTACCGTTTCATCAGAGATGATCAACCCCCTTATTGTAACTTGTATCATTGGCATCAATAAGATCTTGATGTTGAAATCAACTTACCAGAAATGTTAAAATCTTTCGATTTTTGAGCCATGTCTGATGGGCACAAACACGATGTAATCGATTTAATTTTTAAACAGGCAGTGGCACGATGAAGTACCGACGCAACAGGAATTTATTCAACCAATATGACACAATTTGCAGCCATTAGCGTTGATAAGGATATAAGGGATGTGATAGCTAAACTTAGATAAAAGCAAAACAATTCGTTCTGTTTTTCTTCTATGCCCCACATTATAACTACGGTAGATGACTGTATAATCGTTATCTGACATTGAAGTCAACAGCCGCCATTTTTAAAATCTCCGAAACAATACAGTTCATGGCATGTTGTGCAAAGTTAGATCTGATAAACGCAGCTAGAGGAGTTCTTTTGTCCTGTCAACAGGACGGCATCATTTGATCGTACTTGTAAGGGCAAATATGTTTTAATGAGTCATAGTCCAGTACGGTGTATCAGGGGTCGAGATTAGCAATGGAACATTGATAAATGCCAGTCTGATTTTGTGAATGTTGTTGTGGTTATAGCTGGCCTTTGGTTAAAAATTTCACGCAGCATTCGCGCAAAATTGTTCAAATGAGTCCTTTACAATTCTGAGCAAGGTAAATTTTACTAAAGCACGTAGGGCCACCCTGAATTGTAGGCTTCCCCACAAGGTTTTTGCATCACACAGACCTTTTTTTGTGGGTTGATTTGTTTGCCAAATGGACCGTCCACTGCCCATTGAAACAGGTTTCAAGCATGCAGGGGCGTCCATGTGAGTTTTCCAAATTTGGGGGCTGATTAGGGACTTGGACCCCATATCCCCTTGTATTTCAGTCCTTAGAAGCCCCTTTTAGTCCAACGGGCTAAATAGTTTTTGGACTATCAATATAATTTTCCCACACTTGTGGAGACAACCCCTTTCAATTGGACAATTTAAACTTGTAGTTTCCAGCGTGAGATAAAATGTAACATCTGAATCGTGATTAGAAGCTCATGTTTACTCAATTGCTTTTTCAATAAATATGCTTTTCCCACAATCAAGAAGAAAATCTCTTCGAGTTGTAGAAAACTGTGTTCAAACAATTTGAAACTGGTGATATTTAATGTGTACTGTACTATCCTATGTGTGTTACACTTTAGCAATGAGACACCTCGTTAACGCTAAAAACAACTGAAGTATTTAAAAACCAAGATATACATATTGTACATAACGCTTTAATTAACCACCCCACAAACTTTGA
>JAQGAF010002797.1:0-20515 GCA_034687865.1 Kryphioiulus occultus
CGCCAAATAAGCCTCGCTAGTCTCCAAATAGGCTTTTGCCTTTCAATTTGATCTGTGGTACTTTAGAACTTCACTCAACGAAGTCCACGATGATACTGAGCTTTTTAATGACATTAAAATATTGATCATGTAGGGTCGAGAAAATATTGACGCATTCTGCCATTGCTACTGATTCTAAAGTGACTGACAGTATTACTAACCGTGTAGGGTCCCCTTTAGACTCGAGTGGCAAGCTCAGTAATATTCCTGTTCTTGTTGTCTGGAGTGTGTCGGTGAGATTCAGAAGTCATCCATGGATGCTTCAGTTTTGAATATTTATTTGGGTCATTTAGCTTGGAATCATTTACTGAGGACTTCTGATTCTTGTTTTGCATCTGTGATTTGTCATGCTGTAACGTTTGCATGAGTGGGACTATAGTTTGCAATGGGTATACAGCAGAAATCCCCAACCTTTGAAACAGCCTGGTATGTCGGGGAAAATTGATTTAGTTTGAAAAAGTAAGGTAAATTAAACAAGTCAATAACATATTTTGTGTAGCTAGGTATTGGTTAGTTCAAAAATGAAGAGATGACAAACAATTCTGTAAAATAAATTAAAAAAAATAATCTAAATTTAAAGTCCATTTCTGTTCTACCGTATCTCCGGTTTATGTATATTAAGCCATTGTCACATTTTTGCATTGTCGGAGGTCAGGGAAATTTGTTATAAAACCTTGAGAAGTCGGGGAAGTTGAAAATCTTATCTCTGGGGGAACCTTGGAAAAGGGCCACAAAAAGGGCATGCCGGAGAATAGTATGGTCATTGGAAATACCGTTTAAATAAATAAGCTCAGGTCGGGTTCGGTCTGCGAGTCTATAGGTTGAGGACTGCTGTTCTACAGTCTCACTCTGTTTGATGTACATGTATGATATAATGCATGAAAGTATGCAAACTGAACACGAATGTGCAAAACGAATGCATAATAACTGACTTTGTGCCAAAATTGAAATACACAGCCAAATGCATAGAGCACCAACCATACCTTAGTTAGCAGCAGACACAAGGTTAGGAAGGACCAGTACTTGCTCTACGGTTATGAAGTGTGGTCACATAGTATTCTATGGATTGAATTTGAAGAAATTGAGGTCTTGATTATACCCCAATCTTTCAGGTTTCATGTTTTGCAGCCATTGATGATGAATGACGGTTTTATGTTTATTAATATATCATTTTTCTTTTCGTGCAATTTAAGCGTAATCCTGGCACGTAAGCCATTTGCTCGCTAAAGATTCTGAATCTACTGAATTATTATTGTTTTTCAATTTCATTGATAACTTGCATAAAATCAGTGATTGAGGCCTGTTTGTTTCATCCATCAAGTGCAAGGAATGTGCCTGGCATTTGTGGTAAGCTGCCTTCTCGTTGTCCTTCGGAATCACGACGACTTGACGATAAAAATCAAGCTTTGAGAATATTCAGCTTCTTTTGATGGAGCCGCAAACTGCGTCCTCAGCGTTGGGGCCTGCAATGGCAACATTCCTCACACATGGACATATTTTTTCTCTGACGATATTTATTTTGTTTATTTTTGTGGTTTCGGCGACACTATATTCCGGATGTCGCCGTCGGTGATTGCAATGTTTGGGTATGGAAGGACGTAATTTTTGGGACGCCACTATTTTATATATTTTTTTTCTGTTCGCTTATGTGATGTTATTTTGGGCTGCTTGAATGAAGGGAAAAAATTGTAGCGCGTTTGAACACGTGACTGAATAAACCTCGTTTTAGAGGTTCCCACGGTAATTGAATCTATTTATCGGGCTTGGTGCCGGGCCATGTGCTGGTACGGAAACAGGGGTCAGTACGAGTGGCCTAACGACGTGTTGTCTTTTAATCGCCATTCTGGGGTAATTATTCTTCATCTTTTTTGTCATTTTCTTGCTAGCTCGCATAAATCAGAATTGTTTTCTGCTCGCAGATTGACTCCCCCGACGTTGAATGTGGGCCAATCCTAAATCAAGATTGATCCCAATTGAGAACAGCTTCCTCGAGCATTCGTTGCTCATCCAGAAGCGTGGCCAGGTTAAGTGATCCAGGGTCGTCATGCCTGAAAACCAAGTAGCTGTTCCCGGTGCGGCGGTGGACCAGGTTGCGGCAGTGCCACAGAGGGCAACATGGGGCAACAAAGTTGAGTTCCTGTTATCCTGCATTGGACTGGCAGTCGGTCTCGGCAACATATGGAGGTTCCCCTACCTGTGCTACAAGAACGGTGGCGGTGAGTTGCTCTCGTGAAATAGGACAGCTTCAGGAGTTTTTTGACCCTGTTTGGCAGGTCGTAAACCCTATTTTTACATGCATCCAAAATCGGGAATTCCACTCCTAATACAAACAAATAACACGTTTTTTGTAAATAATATTATTTAGAATGAAATATTTGAAATTTTACATTTGTAACAAAATTTCCATTGAACTCCTGAATATGGCCGAGTTTTGCATGCATGAAACCAGATCAAACAGAGAAAATTAAAAACCAATTCAAAATTTCAAACATTAATACATTTGGGAAAGCTATAAAGTATGTAGTAGGCAATGCGGTATACCAATACGGCAGTTAATATTGAAAATGTTGAAAACCAGGAATGGACATAAGAGAAGTACAGGGGCGTTTATTATTTATTTTTAAGATTATTTAACTAGTCCATTTCCTCATTATTTTGATAAAAGAATATTTAACACTAATGGAGTTTATTTTAAGGCTTTCATTGGCGAACACTTGGAAGGACAAACCTTTGAACCTTAAAGTGCGACCCATCAATCTTCCCTGTCCATCCTCACTATCTATAAGTAGAAAATCTTCTGGGGAATAATCTGGGAAATCACTTTGATGACAGCTAAATAGCCCCATTGAAAAACTACAAAGCCAGCTAATGTGACAACGGTAGTTCTGTGAAATTCTTATTACTCTTGCTGGTTGAAAGAAAACGAATTGCTGGAAAATGTTTTTATTTGTTTATAATGATGAAAGTTTTGTGTTACAAATTGGGAAACGTCTTTTTAAACGGGCTGATTTTATTTACTTAAACTATATTTTGAAGAAATGTTGCTTTCTATCATATGTAACTAAACTTTTGCGATTTCTTATTTATTCGTTTGTGGAACCCAACCATTTTATCTTTGGAGTAACCTGTCTCAAAGCTTAATTTTTGGAAAATACATGTACTAGAAACTTTTGACATAAACCATGGAGGCACGGGCGGTCTTCATTTTAAATTACTTATTGTAGATCTATTTTGTCTGTTTTGTTTGAATTGTTGTTTATAAAAAATGCCATAATTGTAAGAAATCAATAAGACGAATTGTGAGAAACTCTTCGTTTGTTTTGACAAGGACAGTTTCTGATTCTTTCCAGGGGCATTTTTCGTCCCATACATCATATTTCTGGTTGGCGGTGGGATTCCGATCTTCTTCCTTGAAATTGCCCTTGGACAGTTCATGGGCGAAGGAGGGATAAGTGCTTGGAACATTTGTCCCTTATTTTCTGGTAAGCACGCATCGCGTCTTCATCAATGTCTTGGACCCTTGGTGGCCGTTAATGTTAAAAATTCAATTGCACTAATCATCGCAATGACTTTTTTGCAGGAATCGGATATGGCACCATCGTCGTCGTTGCCCTACTTGATGTCTATTACATCGTGGTTCTGGCCTGGGCATTGGTCTACATGGGATATTCCATGACTTCCGAATTACCTTGGGCTTCTTGCAGCAACGAATGGAACACTAGTAACAATACATTGTTTATACACTAGCTGATGTTCAGTTTCAGATGCTATTTCGTATCAAAACCCTAGCTGAATTATCACGTTTTAAAATTAAATTAAAAAACACTCTTAGAAAATATTGTATTGAAAACAGGCGTACCTTTTGAAATGTTTCCAATTATTAAACAATTTCTGCAAAACATGCAAAAACAAATCCACATGATCCATACAGGGTTCATGCCCACCTGGAAAGTCAGGGAATGTCAGGGAAATTTATTATAGAAATACTGGAATTTATAGAAATACTAGAAATTTATGAGTTGCCCATTTGACGAAGATGCAATTGCACAAGAGTTAATGGACCTGCAAAAAAAGAAACACCTTTAAATTGAGCATACTAAAAATGGAATTGTCCAGACATTTGTACAGCTGCATTAATGTCTTAGTAGGTAATGATTTTCAACATTTTTTAAACTGGCAAAATTTATTTTTATGTCAGGGAAATTACATGGGTTTGTCAGGGAAAGTCAGGGAAATCAATTTGAGAATTTGGGTACGAACCATGTCCATACTTTTTGATGAAATTCCAGAAAAATGCTATATTAAGTCATCTGTGTTAAATGCGACCTATGAGGCCATGAACTCTTCACTTCAGAATGAAAGCCGTGTGGATCCCGCTGTGGAGTTTTGGGAGTAAGTGTTATTTCATTTAAAATCTGCCATTTGCTAGGCTTGATAAAAACTTTCTTTTCTGGCTCAAGGCGTAAAATACTCCACCTGTCCACCGGTATCGAAAACATTGGGACTGTGAGATGGGATTTGGCAGTGGCTCTGTTTGGGGCCTGGGTCATTTGCTATTTGTGCGTTTGCAAAGGAATCAAATCTAGCGGAAAGGTAGATTTTTGTAAACTCTTTAAATAAGTTCCAGTGTGTAATTTATTCTTTTATTACTGACGAAAATTGCAAAATATTTCACGATAGTGAATCACATGAGTGAATGATTTCAGATTGTGTATTTTACATCCACATTTCCCTACGTGATTCTCACCGTGCTGTTGGTCAGGGGCGTCACGCTCCCCGGGGCTCTTGATGGCATCGTGTATTACTTAAATCCCGATTTTGGACGACTTGCGGACTCTCAGGTGTGGATGGATGCTGGCACGCAAATCTTCTTCTCTTATGCTGTGGCTTTGGGATCCACGACGGCTTTGGGCAGCTACAATAACTATCACCACAACTGCTACAAGTAAGTGCAATGTATTGTCACAGTTTAGAAACGAATGCAATCTAATGTTAAAGATTAACGAGGTTCCGGTCTCCCAGGGACTGCATCATCTTGTCCTTCATCAACAGCGGGACAAGCGTATTTGCCGGATTTGTCATCTTTTCGGTCCTGGGGTTCATGTCACGAGAACTGGATCTGCCAATACATGAAGTCGCTGAATCAGGTAAACTAAGGCGTTTAAGGTAAAGTAAATCAGGGTGCCTACTGGACTGGGAAATCCTGGAATATACTGGAAATCGTTTTTCATACTGGAAAGTACTGGAAATTTTTCAATTTCAAATTTATTTTTCTGAAAAATGCTCTAAGAATTCTACCCCATGACACCCTGGAAACAATTAACTTCTAAATGATCCCAGTGTGATGCATAGCCCATGGAAATAGTTTGTTGGCTCCTACATGCTCCAATCACGTGGGTCTTATTTTAAAAAAAAATGTCATTATTTAATAATAAGTTTCTCTAAAAATTTCGCCTACGCCGCTTTTAAATTATTAATCCAACTAAACAAATTAATGGAAATCAGGGTAAAGCCAATCATGCGGGTATATAGTTTTTAAAAATTGACATCATTTTTTTATTAAGTTATTCTAAAAATTTCGCCTGCGGCGCTTTTAAATTATTAATCTCAATTTTTGCGAAAATCTGTGTAAAACCAATTGTTTGGGACTATTTTTTTTAAAAAAAATTCGCCTACGGCGTTTATTGTTTATTAATGTTAGGCCTGTTACTAAATTTTTCACGCCCGAAAATTGTTTATGGAAATTGTTTGTGGAAAAAAATATTTTTATACTGGAAAATACTGGAAAAATGATATTACATTTCAGTAGACATCCTGCAAATAAACTGATCTGAGATACAAGCGTTTTTGAACAAAACAACAAATAGTTCTTCTTGGTGGTCACCAACAAAATTGGATATTCACCAATGGTGATAAGAAAGTACTTTTTTGTAAAATAAATGTTTTGCAACAAAATATCAAGTAACTTGTGACATGAGTTCGATTTCTGTAAAAAAAAATTTTTGTGAGCATTCTAAAGGTTGGACATCGGCCCCATAATTTTTTTCAATTGTTTCCAGGACCTGGATTGATCTTCATCGCCTATCCCAAGGCCATAGCACAAATGCCAGGGGCGCCATTTTTCTCAGTTGCCTTCTTCTTCATGATATTATTGGTCGGGTTGGACAGCCAAGTAGGTCAATTGTTTTTATTTGAATTTGTGTTAATCCTGTAAAGTAATTAACTCCAGCAGCGCAAATTACCAATACTTTATTAATTTGTTCTTATTTGTTTACAGTTTGTGCAAACTGATGGAATGGTTACCGCTATAGTGGATCTGTATCCAAATATTTTTAAGCGAAGGTTTGCTCGAGAATTCTTTACTGCCTCCGTTTGCTTTGTGACTTTCTTGATAGGCCTTCTATTGGTCACCAACGTGAGTTCTTTATGGTTGCAAAGTTTTTTAAATTTCATCGGATCATCACAACCACGAGTTCTTTTGCAGGGAGGAATCTATGTCTTCCAGCTGTTCGATTATTATTCGGCGAGTGGGGTCACACTTTTGTGGTTCTGTTTCTTCGAGAGCATCGTCATCTCCTGGATCTATGGCATCGACAGGTTTTATGCGAATATCTCAGACATGATCGGCAGTGACATTGGTCCTTGGCTGAAAATTTGCTGGAAATACGTCACACCTGTGATTTGCGCTGCAAGTATTATGCTCGAATTTTTTTCTAGACCTAAGAGTACATGCCATAAAGTCCAAAGAGGAAATTTTACATAAACACTCTCTGATTTAAATCATTGTAATAGAATGTGCTTTTAAATAAATCTGCCTGTTGTTATTTTTCTATTTGAACTTACACCAGGGCCTATTCCTATTTTCATTGGCTAACTACCACAGCATTACATACAACAAGCTGTATAAGTATCCGGTTTGGGCAGAAGTGCTTGGCTGGTGTCTCTCCCTATGCTCAGTGTTGTGTATACCAGTAATAGCGATTTGGAAGCTGGCAATCACACCAGGAACACTGTCACAGGTAATAAAAATAAAATAAAAAGTAATGAGTGTAAAAATGTGATTCGAAGATAACAGGGGTGTTGTTTCTCTTTTTAGAAATGGAAAGCGACAACCCAGCCCGTTTTTACCAGACATGAACGGTACAAAGACATTCAGCTCAACCATATTCATTAATTGTTCATGCAATTGAGTTTACGAACAGCCATTTTATTTAGAGATTTTATCATCGTTTTTTTGTATGTTACCGCTGTTGTCTCGTACATTTCACCAGTTATAAACGTGTCCTCATTCTTATTTCCTCCTTTTCAAACTTCGCTAATTATTGCCTCAAGGGCATAATTTTAAATCTAGATGTCGAGACTATTCGTGAGTAAAATAATTATCATGACTTGTCATTTTATTCATGTTTACAGCGGCTTCGTTCAGATGTGCACTTAGATTTATGCGGGTAACATACATGCAAGTTAATTAGCAGGTCAAGGCTTGAAATGGTAAAAAGTGAAGGACGAAAACGCACTCATTTTTGATTTTCCAAAAATGTGTCCACAAAATCCGCGAAAGATTCATCTCTCTACATACACACTGTACATGTAAGCCCAACCCAACTCAAGATGGCGTCAAAATCAAAGTTGTATAAAAGTCAAAAGGAGCTTTGAGGCCAGATTGTCAAAACTGTGACGAGCCAAATGTTGAAATTTTGATCGACAGAAAGTCAGCCCTGGTAATAAGTTCGTCAAGCGTATATAATGATAAGAATGCGATTTCATTATATGGTTATGCTGCTCAAAACTGCGTAAAACCGATTCAAGATGGCGTTCATCAATTTAAAGCATGGCTCCAATACTGACCAATGAAACGTGGCGTGCCACTCTGCGTATAGCCGCTTCGATTTAGCTGCCTCAATTCATCGCTAGATGGCGGGTCCAGCGATCAGGTCAAATGACGCGACATCTCGGGGGCAGATAAATAGAAGCGCTGAAACGCGTTCTTCTCACACAATTTTGTGGATCGGAAAGGTAGTTTTGTGTTCGTCCAATTTGCAAATCTGACACCATGGCTCCCGTTGACAACGCCACCCTTAAAGAGTTAGCAAACATCGCAAATAGGCTCCGGATTAACAGCATCAAAGCCACCGATGCCAGCAAATCTGGGTAAGTTCGATTTTCGAATGTCAGAATTTGAAAATGGAACGACACGCCGGTGTCATATTCCACTTCAGTTTGCTGACGTAATTTTCATCGATTTTTCGCATCGTTCAATTGTTTGTGTATAAAATCGTTCGTTGCAATTCACTCGCATCGTACGAAAGTTGTGAAAATATAACCGGAATGCGCATAATTGGCGGCTAGCGAATAACCCAACATTATGGGTCCGAGGGGGCCAGACAACATTTGCCCTTGACTGACCTTCGAAATAATTGCGTTTTCGATGGCCTTGGCCATTCAATTTTTTTCCAGTCTATCTTATATCTTAATAACATGAGTTTTTTTATCGCTTTCCTTGATCTTCCTTTTTGCCGGTATGCTGTCTGTGCTACCTTCGACAATTTCTGCCGCCTATTCGCCTAATATGCATACGTCATTCGAAGAGATGTCATTTCAATGTCAGTGTTGTGATATAATGTCCTATTCGCCTCTTGGCGTTGATTTCTTGAAAAATGCTTATTTTTGGCGGGTACATGTACACGAGTTTAACGTGTACGTTTATCTTATCTTCTGTAAGTGCGGCGCGGGTTGTAGACAGAGGGGGTTGGTCTTACCTGGGTAGGCTGCATCTGTCAATGTATAATTTAGTCGTCGCAATTATCTTATTTACGTCGCTGATGTTATGGTAATGTAGCGACATAGACTAGGAGGATGCACGTATTGGCCAGTGAAATTAATTGCCATGAAATTGCACGTTGTTGAATTCTTCAAGAATCTGTCAGATGAAAACTCCCTTTGGTTGTTGTTTCCTACAATTTGTTTGTTGGTTTCTAGTGAAGGGTTCCCTCTTTCTGGAAAGTCGGGGAAATCGTGAAAATGTCAGGGAGATTGAGATAGTTTGCACCCTCATTTGATTAGTTAGTCAGCATTCTCTTTTATAAAATAAAACATTGTGTCAAAATTTCGAACTTTGTGGCCCCACAATTAAATACCGATAATATCGTAATATAAAATTTATTTAAATATGTTCAATTGTAAATGTAGGAATGAAAGGACCAAATGCCTATGGGACACTGTAGTGGCCAATTCGTATTTAGTGTTAGTTTAGAGCATTTTTAGTTCATTGGCATGAAAAATCCATTTTAGCAGAGGTTAGTTGACCGAGGAGTCTTGGTTAACAGTACAACGTCTCTTAAATTTTCTTGCATCCGATAATTTCGTGGCATTTTTTCCAACAATTTCTTCAACCTTATTTCTGCGAATTCAGAGCCAAGTTATGGTTTCATTATCCCTTTTGAAATGGTGCTAAATGTCAGTTCTGGAAAACAGTAGGTACCAAGGTGGAGTTTCCTGTAAAATGCAAATTTTGAGAATTCTCGTTTATACAAAATGTAAGGTTTATTTATTGTGGCTATGATAAATTCGTAAAAACGTCGCTGGCAGGTTGATTTCAATTTATCTGCTAAATCCCCCAGTTATAATTTATTCGGTTTACATTTATTACGAATGCCATAAATGTGAGGGACCCCCGTGAGTTCTTCGAATTTATGCAATTCTTCAAGGCTCGAATGGGGGTTTTATCAGGAGATTTGTGGTTTGCAAACATGGTCCACGAAATCGTTCGTTTATTTTTAAAACCTGGTCCAATAAACTGAGCTGGAACCGGCTTTGTTGCTACGGGGACTTCTGCCATAAAATTTAACCCTATAACGAGCCCGGACTTCCTTTTTGGATAGCAAAACTTGCTCAATACCATAATTGCCAATAGCAGAAATGCTACGTTGTCCTTGATGTTGCGTTAGTTTTCCAGGTTCCTCCTCTGATGACTGGTGCTGTCAGCCAGGTTCAAGGTATGCGGTGCTCCAGACGTTAATCAAAGGGGCCATAATTACTTCCGAGGGCTTTACTTCCAGCTGGTAATAATGTGACTCTACTTGGCCATCCCTCAGTCGTGACTGTTGGCAGTCGTAAAATAGTTGTTATGACCAACGAAACGTTTCACTGAAGCCTGGATGCGGCTAGAAACCATGGTTTTCGACCTTCAGTTTTTACCTACGGAAAACACATAATGACCGAAAACCTGTTTTGAGCCATTAAACAAATACTCTCTTGAACAAAAATGGCAGGAAAATAACATTCCCATTCCGTAATGAGATGATTTAGTCTACCTACTAGTTTTCCTCGTGATTATGTTGCTGGCTTAATTTAGAAAATATTATGCAGCTTGAAGGTGTTTAGGTTTATTCCTTATTAATTCCTAAATGACCTGATGAAGGCGCATAAAGCACCAAGTTTCATTTCCGTT
Source organism: Kryphioiulus occultus (assembly GCA_034687865.1). Classification (NCBI taxonomy): domain Eukaryota; kingdom Metazoa; phylum Arthropoda; class Diplopoda; order Julida; family Julidae; genus Kryphioiulus; species Kryphioiulus occultus. The sequence goes on from JAQGAF010002797.1 coordinate 10,490, forward strand.
TTGAATCGGTTTTCTTATTTCTAAGCTACGGTATATATTAGGTGGCTTCAACTAGAAAAAAGTACCTGTACTTGCAATGCAACTCATGTTACTTATCATCTTTCATCAACATGTACGAGTGGATGGAACTGTAAAGTTTTATGTAAGCTATTGTTGATGCATGCTTGTGCTAATGGACAATTCGACCAATACACTTTCCTGGTTTAGATAATGTAATTGGACGGTTGACATTTTTTATGTTGCTGAACTATGCCATGGGAAGGATTTAGAAAGTTTTTTACTACATGTATGTCCAATCAAGTTCTTGCATTTTTTTTCCCATTGACAGTTTTTCCCAGCCAAAATCTCATGGTGACTACCTACCTGGAAACCTCAGGAAAATTTAATTATAATTATTTGAAGGCTGAATCTCCAGTGACCACTTTGGGCACCTGTAGACCTTTTCCTTAATCTCCCCAGGGCTATTCTGGTCCACTTGCACTATAGGTCAGCAGGTCCTTTGGCAACCTACATTCACTCACAATTCCTATTCCCATTGGAGGGTAAAGCTTTTTAGGCCATTGGGACCAGAACAGTTATTCCTGTAACGGTCCCCTACTTGAATCAAGGTCAGCGCCCCAGATTCAATGTTTGTTTTTTCTAAACTGTTCTGGGCTGAGTATCTAATAATATGATGGCCGTCGCTGCGTCGATAATAACAATAAACAACATTTGCAAAATTAAGGAAGGACTCTTAAAAAAATCGACTTTTTACCTCATAAAAGTGCACAGTATGGCAAACCTGCAATGGAAGAGACGTTTAACATACCCTGTGGTCCTAATTTGGCCCTAATTTCTTAGTATTATCTTTTATTAAAAGACACAGCATATTCACGTATGTTTTGGCAGCAGTGATACCCGTACTAAAACTAAAATTACCTGCGCAACTACTGTATAGCTCACACTGCCTGAGCTTCAAACATTGGCACTGCTTCCCCCTTACCGATGTTTGAGGCTGTGTGGGATACAGTCGTATTGATATTTTCGATTTAGAGCAGGTATCATAACTGTCACAACATTCGTGAATGTGTTACTTCATAAATTAAATGACAGGACAAGAAATTATGGCCAGAGGTGTGCTTAATATAATACAGGGACTTTAACAACTATACTCTTGAACTAGCCAGAAGTGTTTCAATTCTGAGAAATCAGAACAAACTGATTGTCATGATAATCAATTCTGCCAATCCCCAAAAACTCAGCATTGTGATTAAGGTTTAAAATTCAAATTGCCATCAGTGCTCCCGCTGTTAGTAATATTTCTGAAAAACGTGTTCAAGAGATGGCACTTAAGATCCATTGTTTTTTTAACATGGAAAAATTAAAATATGGCCCTGGAAAACTCGGGGAATTTAATTTTCAGAAATTAATAGTAGCCATGCATGAATCTTCTGAACACTTTCTTGCAAGATTTTAAATCTGTTTAATATTCTTCATTATGTCATTGAGTGTGTGATACAGCAGAATATACTGTAATAGAAGGCGTTGGTTGGGGAACTTGGCTAATTGGACGATTCAAAGATTCAATGGCTTTATTGACCTCTCTTCTGCACTTTGTTAGTTAATATCCAAGGGCGACTTTGATGGCTGGCAACAGTCTGCTCTTGCAAGAAGAACAACTCAGGAAAACAAAGTTCTCCAAGCTCGGATACCAAATGCTTGAGTCGCAATTCGGGTTCAAGGCTGTATTCTCGAAACACAGTATTTCAGTTTTAACATCAATACCTTGGATTTTATTTTTGTTTCCTAATCTCGGTAGCATGGCCGGAAATGTTACTGGTTGTTGTTGCATCCTGCGACCGGCATTAAATTCAGGTTTTACAGGAACTTCGCATTTTCGGTGAATTCGATTAGGTCTTTGCTCGCAGCAATTGCCAGACATCATTTGCATGACTCGCTGCATGCAAACCTACCTCAACACAGGCGTCTGGCATTCAGGAAATCCTTCATTGTTCCAGTTCAACTTCTTTGGAAACTTGCCGAGGAAACGATGCTGTCAGAGCAGACTCGTTCGAAAGTAGTAACGTGTCAAATAGGGTGGCATAATTGGATGCCATCTACCTAAGATAAATCAGTAATTGTATTGCAAATACTTAAACAGCATTGTCTCCTTACACGTACACTCTCCTACAGGTATATATCACTTAGGTTACATATAGGTTTTTGAGGCAGGTTGGGGATTGAAAACTGCATTGTCACGGGTGTTGAATATGCTGAAATGTTTTCATTCGGAAACATGATTGGCATGCACAAATGCAGCTGCCTTTTTCTTTATAAAATAGGTTTTTCGATTTTTGCTTTACAGCTGATTGGTTTGGAGCTTCATGAAAGTAAATCACTGGTTTTGTTGACCTCTTGGGTTTGCAGTGGGACGTAATTTTTCAGAAATTGAAAGTACAGAAGGCATGAAGGTCATGGATTATCGACTTCAAATTCTTCGTCTTGTCTGTTTTTTTCTCTCGAATTTCTTGCTAATGTAAATGTTTTTCTGGTTTTTTTTGTTGTTGCTAAATATCAGGATCAGGATCTAGGCTTAGTCATATTCGAGTCTAAACGTGTACAAAAGAAATGTACATGTACAGTGTACATGTAAATGAGCTTGCATCATAATGACAAAAAATTGAACTTCCTTCCTGCACTTTCAAAACTAAAAAAGTAATTTCGTAATATTTACTAACTGTTGTACGTCACAACATGCAGATTGAAGATATTGCCGAACTGAAACTTCTTTGCCCAAGAGCAGTTCCAGTTATTTCCTTGAAACCTCAACTGTGAAATTAGGTATTTTCCTTGATGCTGTACCGGGTAATAGGCTAGAAATATTCTCATTTGTGAAAGGTGACTTATTTTGTTATCATGCCAAGTAGCCATTCGAAAATCTGTTATATTTGTTGCCGCAAATATAAAATGTAGTCTATTGCTTCAGTGGGTATTGGGCTTGACGTAATTCATCGTGGGTGATTATTGGGTTACAGATTATTCTCTGGCCAGAACTTTTTTCACTCTTATCTGGGATGTTTTCCTCAGAGGCACTTTTTTAATTCGTAATTTGGATGCCGACCTTTACTCTGTGCAGAGCAAGACTCAAGGGCAACATGAAAGCAGACAATTTTGCTGCTCTTAAAATTCGCATTGGGTTACGTACGTGGTCTGAGCATGCCATGATGCCAACCCGATCTCAAGTTGGCCTCCGGCAGTTTTCATCTGGGGATGACTGAGCTTTTATCGTGGCGGTGATGCCATTTCTTTCCCAGATCTGGTTTATTATGGCTCAACGAGTTTTGCTCAAGACACGCACAACTTGTAATGAATGCAGCCGTGAATAATGATGTACATGTATAACTTGTCCCGTGCTTGCAGAACAATGGCAGTTGCTCCTGGGCCCGTATCTTAACTGCAGGAGTTGCTCACAAGAGGCTTGTCGGCATTGCAATTACCCTGGACGATGACCTATTCTGTCTAATGAAAAAATTTATCGGGTTATGAGGGAGGGTTAATAGGAATCTTCTTGGAACTACTGTATCATTCTCAGAGGGGGAACTTGCTCCTCACATAAATTTGCAACCGAATGGGCTGCTAAGCTGTGGGAATGTACTACTTCCAAGCAGTTTCTAGTCTACAATTCAACTGAAGGAATTTGGCAGAAGAGAAACTTTAAATTTCAATGGAAACTCCTCTACTTTGATGGAAACTGCTGTTTGTTTGCTCCCAGATTTCCTAAATTGTCTAAAATTGTGAAGCAGGATAGAATTTACAAATGTACTTCTTCCTAGCATTTCCCAGTCCAAAATTATATTAAAGGAAATTGTGTGTAAATTCCTAGAGGAGCTTTTTAATTTCCTTTTTGTACTGTATTGCTGCTATGCTTGGTTGAACTATCAGCGAAAGTTATGGCATGCAATATTCAATTTTGGTAACATTGTTCTGCAAAAGTAGGCAAATGCTGCACACGTTTTTAATGTAAACATTCAGAGCATGTGGACATTTATAAAAAAATGTGGAAAAAAAAACTATCCATAGACTTGATATTACATCTTCATGAGGTGTTTGTACTTTTGAAATCTACTGGAGCAGGCATGTGGCCTGTGTGAAAAATGTGAAGATTTATACCCTTGTGTGAAAATGAGAACAATTGGGTAAAAATGACAATTTATGTGAAAAATTCATTGGAGATTAATTTCACAAGAAATTCAGCTGGGGAATTCCCTCATTCAGGTCCTTAATTTCATTAAAAAGTACTAAAATTAGATTACTTTTATCACTTTTTTTAAAATAATGAATGTTAAATAATGAATGTTTAAGAGTGGTAAAAATAATGCGTCGTGTTAAAAATAATTTCCTTGAAAATACACAATTCGCCTATGGCGTTCTCAATATTGTTGGTGGGTCGCGTCCTGTAGTTTGAGACGCGTTGCTATAGCTCTTGAAATAGTTATTTTTCAAAAATATTGGTAAAAATGTGAAAAAAATCAGATAATTGCATGTTAACAAATGTGAAAAATATTCTTGGATGTGAAAAAATTTGAAAAATTATATACCAACTGGCCACATGCCTGCTACACTTTCCTCAAGATCCAAACATTGATAGAAGAATCGGACTTGCCGAAACACCGCATTAATCCTAGATTCGTCTAATTTTTCTTAGACATCCCACATCATGTGCGTCGGCAGCAGAGTTGATGTCGGTCTTGTTCTTCCACACCATGAAATACAAGGTTTCGGCGCCTCGAGACCCAGCCAGCGACAGATTCGTCATGTCAAAGGTAAGATATCTCAGAAAACTGTGATTTTTTGTGAATTGCACATTGTCACGCGTTCTCATTTATTCAAGGGTCATGCCTGTCCGGTCTTGTATGCCGCTTGGGCGGAAGCAGGGCTTTTTCCCTATGCCGAGCTGCTGAATTTGAGGAAAATCGATTCGGATTTGGAAGGTCACCCAACACCCGTGAGTGCGAAAATTGCAGATTTGTTCTAGCCTCACCTATGAAGCTGAAGTCGGCTAAAAATGTTAAATTTATTTTACAGAAACTCAACTTCATCGATGTGGCCACTGGCTCTTTGGGCCAGGGCTTGAGCTGCGCTGCCGGAATGGCCGTCGTTGGCAAATATGTCGAGAAAGCCAGGTAAGAAGTTTGTGGCAGCCAATTCGTTTAAAAAATGCATATTAATGTCAAGCTTTCATACCCAATTGCAACTAGTGTTTGGAAGAAAGCCAAAATTTAGTCATACAGTAGCACATTTTGCAGCACTCCATCCTGTGCTCTACTTCCCGGCTTGTACAATTGCTGCTACAAACGAGGTTATCCAGGTTTAATTTTGATATAGACTGAAACAGGTTTTTTTTAACACTGGAATTCATGAAGTTTGCAACATTCGGACATGAATTCAACTCTGCTGTACAATACCTGCACAAGCTAATTTCCCAGGGTTCCCACAAACTGGAAAAACCTGAAAAGTCAGGGAAGATGTAAAATTCGACCTGGAATTTTTATGATCAAAATTATACCGATAAAAATATGCCCATAAACTAGTTAAATCATGGTATGAAAAGATTAAAAACAAATTAGTTTAGAATACATTTAACTTTAAAGCCCTAGAGAAGCAATATATCAATTTGATAATTAAGTAAAATTCCCTCAGAAAAGGTGCGGAGACAAAAATGAATGACATTATTGCTGTTGATAAAGAAATTGCCAAAGCTTTTCAGGAAAGATAAGTTGGCCTACTCTTCCAACTAAATTTTTAATAAAGTTATAAATGTTTTCAGATGTTCATCTTCCAATTTTTTTTACCATTTTACTAGACATAATTATCTTCGCAAAGTAAAAATAGTTGTTATGAAATGTTGATTTTTCATGGTCATGGAAAAATTCAAAAATGACCTGGAAAAACCTGGAAAGTCAGGGAATTTCGTTCTCAAAAAAATGCGGGAACCTTGTTTCCTGTGTGCTCAATCTTCTCGATGTATTTTCAGCTATCGCGTCTTTTGCATGATGGGGGATGGTGAGAGTGCAGAGGGTAGCGTGTGGGAGGCAATGTCCTTTGCTGGTCACTACAAGCTCGATAACCTGGTAGCCATCTTCGACATCAACCGTCTGGGTCAGAGTGAGCCTACCGCTTTTCAGCATGACATGGAGCTGTACAAGAAACGTGCCGAGTCTTTTGGGTAAAAAAATTGGCAGGAGATTTTAGACCATGTTTTGAGCAACGTTGTCGAATCTTTGTTTTTCGTTCTGTAGGTGGAATACCTATGTGGTAGACGGGCACGATATCGCAAAACTCGTCGAGGTGTTTCATGCTGCAGAAAACTGCAAGGGCAAGCCAACCTGCATAATGGCAAAGACCTTTAAGGGAAAAGGATTTATCGGTATGTTGGAGGGCGGAAGATGTCGTAGTTATCAGCGAGTCCTGCTTTCTTACAGTGAACTTTAACTCTAGGCATCGAAGATGAACTGAACTGGCACGGAAAACCTCTTGGCGACAAATCTGCATCTGTCATTGCGGAAATCTCCAAGCTTATCACGAGCGAGGGCCCGACTAAATTGGCCATCCCTAGCCCGGCTAACGATGCAGGTGTTGCCAACATCAGCAATATCAGGCTGTCGGAGCCACCGAATTACAAACTCGGGGAAACTGTAAGAATCGGTCTGGAATTCGTAGTTGTAAATTCCATGAAAGTACTGACGATGAGACTGCCTGCTTTTTTGTTTGCTAGGTTGCCACCCGCTTGGCTTATGGCACTGCCCTCGCCAAAATTGGAAAGAACAACTCCAGGGTGATTGCCATGGATGGTGACACCAAGAACTCCACGTACGCCGACAAATTCAAGAACGTGAGTTGAAATCCATTGATACATTGTTAGAATTAAGGTGGTGTTCCCTGACCCCCCCTTCCCTCTACCACTGACTCGCCATGTTAAAACTTACTTGGATCTTCATAATTCACCAACTTATTTTATCGAGTCATTTTCCTTGCCATCATGCAGAGTGGGTCGTAATCCAAGTCAATCTTATTTATGTAACGTGATTATTTACGCAGTTTTTTTTAAATAATACAATAATGATATGCATAAATAACAGACATAGGTGCTGTGAAGGTCAAGTGAAAGGGCAGCTCCCGATTTTGCATTCCACTCGTACTTGTTATTCAGGGATATCGTTTTTTTATTAGAGAGTTAGCGATTTTTACGTATGAGAATACTTACGTTACATTAACTTCAAATTGACGTCACATCCGCCACTTTTCGTGATCCCTCTCACGAGAACTTAAGTTCTTAAGAGAAAATTTAAAGTTATCTTAAGTGCACTTACGAGTACGTCAAGCGTCCACGTGCATCGACGGCAGTGTTGCAAACAACGGTAGGGTTAAATTTCATAGATGTTTTCGCGGGTTTTGGAAAACAGCAAATTAGGCATAATCACACTGCTGATATTTTCCAATACTCCATCACTTCAAATTAAGTGTATTCATCATCGAAATTTCTCCTAAGCTGTTGGTGAGTCACACACTCACGAACATAAACTAAACGAAAAGCATTTTATTGTGACGCGAAAATCGCTAACCCTCTATTATTTAAAAAAACAACGGCGTAAATAATCAAGTGAAATTAATAAGAGTGACAAGACAAATTAGTTATTTTAGTAACTTGTTAAATTAGGAAGGTCCAAATAAGTTTTTTGCACACCTGGTACACCTGGTCACGGTCCCGTGGTTTCGGTGGTTGAGGGAAACATCGCCTTAATGGAAGATATCAAGGTTTGAACTTAATTTTGCATCCAGGCCTTCCCCGACCGCTTCTTCGAGTGCTTCATTGCCGAGCAGAACTTGGTTGGCGTGGCCATCGGTGCGGGAACCCGTTGCCGGACAGTGCCATTCATCAGCACCTTCGCCGCCTTCTTCTCGCGCGCTTATGACCAGCTGCGCATGGGTGCGGTCTCCCAGGCAAACATTAAATGTGCCGGATCCCATGCCGGCATCTCCATCGGCGAAGATGGACCCTCGCAGATGGCGCTAGAGGACATTGCCATGTTCCGCGCTATCCCTGGCTGCACTGTCTTCTATCCATGCGATGCTGTGGAGACGGAGCGCGCCGTCGAACTGGCTGCCAACATCCACGGCATCTGCTTCATCCGTACATCGCGACCCAATACCGCAGTTCTCTTCAAGAACGACGAGCCCTTCCAAGTGGGCAAAGCCAAGGTTGGTGATAGATCTCGCGTAGGGATTGTCTTGAGGTTCACCAAGATCTATGGTGGACCGTGGTCGTACACCTCTCCCTGTGATACAATTTTGAAAATGCTTCTTGTAGTAAATTATTTGTGCAGTGAAACTTCTATCGTGCGACACTAGTTGAATCACAGACAACCACCAAAAACTATTTTTTGAGAGGAAAACAAAGTATTAATGGTCATCTTTCTGGTGATCGGTGTACGTATAAAATTGAGTTCTGATGTCACGACAGTGTTTTTGATCGTGTCATAAGAACTTAATTTTTTGAAAACAAAGCATTTTCACAGAAAAAGTTATTGCGTGCAATCAAACATGTTGATACCACAAGTGTCTGAGCACTCAAGTTTTAGAACAAAAGAAACTTGACAGATATCTATAAAAAATAAGTACATGTACATGTACACTGATGTGCGTTTTCCTATATCAGTGTGTTCGAATATCCGCCTCAACCGAAGTTTCACTGTATTAAAAAAAATTGCACCGAAACGAAACAATTTCTAGAATTTCTTGTCAGTTTTAGGAAAACGATCTAGACTGTCCAAACGATAGACACGATGGTGAATTTAGTGTTGATTGCGTTATTTCTCTCGTTTTAGATTGTACGCAGGAGTGACAATGACCAGGTGCTGGTCATTGGTGCCGGTGTCACAGTTCACGAGGCCTTGAAAGCAGCGGACCAACTTCAGAAAGCAGGTTTGCATTACCTCAGCTTCGACTCCGAGTGTCTTTTGGAGTTGTACTGATGCGTTTCGTGTTGTTCAGGTATCAATATAAGAGTGATGGACCCATTCACTATTAAGCCAATCGACTGCGCGGCCATCATCCAAAATGCCCGAGAAACCGGAGGCCGTATCATCACCGTCGAGGACCACTATCCCGAAGGTAAAACATTTGTGTGGCATTTTTATGGCAGTGAATTCCTGATCTCTTGGAAATTAAATTTTTTCCCCTTTTAGGTGGCCTTGGCGAGGCAGTCCTGAGCGCCGTCGCCCTGGAAAAGAACATCATTGTGAAGAAACTGGCAGTTCCCCGAATTCCACGCAGCGGACCCCCGGATGTCCTTCTGGACATGTTCGGAATCAATCACAGGGCTATCGTCGAGGCCGTGCAACAGGTCCTCAAGGCCTGAAGAAGTTTCGGGCACACCGCGTGGTCGCATGAGTATTATCGGTAACAGTGCTTTCTTAGCTAACATTTACAAATGTTCGTTTCGTTATCTTTCTCATTTACCGAACGTTCGAAGCCTGGGCCTTTATGCGTCCTTGCTTTTCGGTGGCAGATTAACTATCTTTTTCACGTAGTTTGTTCCACTGCTCCCTAGAAGCAGCTTCAACATTCGTTTCTCCACTTTGCGACTTTGGCACCTTCTGGCTGTCCTAAAAGGCATTCAAATATTTTTTTTTTAAAGATGCGGTCCAAAATTTTGTTTGAAATGTTTATAAATTGTTGTGGGCATGCCTGTAAAGTAGTCCCTGAACCAGTTAAATAGCATTCCAGTTAATTAAATGCAGAAAGAATAAATCGATGTTGACTCGTTCTCTTTACTCTTTGAGTACGGATATCTTTGCAATGCAGGACAGGCTCTGAATATGATTGCAAGATAACGAAAATGCATTGTTTATTTAATTCTATACATGCAGGTGGCCTGAATTTTTTGCTCGTAAGTGGTGTAAAACGTGGTAGCTCAAACTCAACAAGGAGAAGTGTTTGGTTATGAGGATCTCCCGTAAAAGGGCGAGAATCATACCAGACTACAAT
>JAQGAF010002798.1:0-20507 GCA_034687865.1 Kryphioiulus occultus
TGCAGGGTTTTCCTCACACAATTTCGTGTGCTATAATTGTGACACACGAGCGCAAAGCTTAAACTAGGTATATGAACTATTTGCCTGGTGATCTTGAAAACTAGAAAGGCTATTTTAAATAGGATCAATTTGAATAATGGGAGAATATGCCAATTTTTGAATAGCTCACAAGTATGATCCATAGGACCAGAAAAGGTAATAATTCTTATTATCCTCTTCTGAAGAATAAAAACTGGCATTAAGTGTGTTCTTGCCGAGGAACTCCAGGATTCTATACAATAAATAAGATGTGGGTAAACGAAAGCATAGTATAGTTGACGTAATGTCGAAGATCTAAGGCAATGTCTAATCTTTAAAAAGATCCCAATGAATGGAAGAATCTTGGTTTTAATTTTTTCTATATGAGATTTCCAATTCAGACACTCGTCCAAGACCACGCCCAGAAACAATAGTTTGTCCTTTCTTATGATTGAGTTCGCACCCATGTTAATTCTAGTAACCCCTGTGACATCCTTCCTAGAAGGATGGAAGATGATGAAGCCGGTTTTATCCACATTAAGTGATAACCTATTCTTATTCAGCCAATTTTCCACCCTAACCAAGTCCTCTTCCATCTGTTCCACCAGCCGTGGTAAATTCTTTCCACTAAGATATAAGTTAGTGTCGTCCGCATACAGAGTTACATTAGCGTGACTAAGACAATTTGGGAGGTCATTAATGTAAAGTAGGAAAAGAATTGGGCCAAGTATAGATCCTTGCGGGACCCCAGTTTTAATGACGCGTAAAGTGGATCTAGAAGAACCCAAATTGACATATTGTTTCCTATTTTCCAAATAACTTTTAAATAGGGAATACACTACCCCTCGCAATCCATAACACTCTAGTTTATTTAGCAGGATCTTATGGTCTATTGTATCAAAAGCCTTTGCAAGGTCCAATGATACCATAATTGAACAATCACCCATATCTAACGATTTTTGGAGAACATTCGTTAAGTTAATAATGGCGGAAGAAGTTGATTTCCCCGCCCGAAAGCCAAATATATATATATTTTTTTTGACACGTTCATCGGATTGTCATTTTTAGGTTTGCAAGCAATCAATGAAGCTTACCGACATGGAAAAACATTTTCGAATATTCACTCCAGAGACATATTTGGTGATTCTGGAGGCCCCAATATATCAAGAAAACGGTTTCGACTCTTCCTTAGCGTAAAAGTAAACAAAAAGCAGCGTCACCATTAATCAATCGAACCCCAAAAAAACCACCGCAAACCATCGATAACCATCCTGCATCCTACGGAAGCCGCGTAGGACAGATGTTGTTGAAGCTTTCTGTGTGAGTTATGGTCATTCCTTCCGCATTAGCGACCCATGCATCACGGCCAATGGTAACCCCTCCGAGACCCCGTAGCATGACGAACGTGATGGTGGGTAGCGAGCGCTCCTAGCGGAACGGATTCAGAATTGATTTCTTAAATGGCTTTTAAAAACTCAGCGTTTTGTTATCCCCACGCACAATGGCAATAATTCCGAGCTATGTCAAGTGGAATAAGCACTGCCATTGGTCAGTTGGAAGATCCAATTTGATCACCCGGAACCAAACCGAATCAAAAACGGCCCTAAAACCATAACACCAGAATCTTGAAATATTGGGACCACCTTAATTACACCATGCCTTCAAACCGAAAATCGGAACTTACTTGCCCAATTACACCTGAGGGGATGGCAATTCTTAAAAATTGTGTGCCTGATTGTGTACTTCAGGAACGTCAGCCTGACTTCAATGACCACACGTGGTCTTGAAGTGCTTCAGAGCGATTTGGACTTCAATGATACTTCATGCAAGAACAAAATGACTTCAGTTGAGGCAGTTTCACAGACTACTTCGTTAACAGGATGCTATCATGAAATCACGAAAGTCTCACTGAAATCCCGAAAGTCCCAATGATATCCCGAATGTTTCATTGAAGTCTCACTGAAGTGCTTCAGAGCGACTTGGACTTCAATGGTACTTCAACGACATCCTGACTTCAGTTGAGACAGTTTCACAGGCTACTTCTTAACTGGATGCGAAGTTATGAAATCTCGAAAGTCTCACTGATGTCCCACTGAAATGCAAATCCCGAAAGTACCACTGAAATCCCAAAAGTTTCACTGAAGTCCCACTGAAGTGCTTCAGAGCGACTTGGACTTCAATGGTACTTCAACGACATCCTGACTTCAGTTGAGGCAGTTTCACAGGCTAATTCGTTAACAGGACGCAAAGTCATGAAATCCCGAACGTCTCACTGACGTACCACTAAAGTCTTTAAAGTCCCCACTAAAGCCCTTAAACTCATATTGAAGTCCTTAAAAGTCCCACTGAAGTCCCCATGAAATCCTACTGAATTTCCCAAGAAGTCCCACTGTAGTCCAACTGAAGTCCCAAAAATCCCACTGATGCCCTGAAAGTCTCACTGAAGTCCCGGAAATCCCACTGATGCATCGAAAGTCTCACTGAAGTCCCGGAAATCTCACTGAAGTCCCGGAAATCCCACTGATGCATCGAAAGTCTCACTGACGTCCTGGAAATCCCACTGATGCCCCGAAAGTCCCACTGAAGTTGTTCCTTGCAACTTAAAAGGTTGATCATTAAAAATAATATTTGTAATGCGGGTAGGACTTCATAACCACTGGTCTCCTGTGATGCCCAGTAGATGGCGTTGTCTCTTCGAAGTGGACAGTCACGTTAAAAGTCCGCCCATGTCGTCTAGTCTGGCGAACGCCATGAGACAAAAGTCGATACAAAATTGCTGAAATTCCTCCGGATTTTGAGAAGCCATCGTTCTGGAAGACTGGTCCCGATCTAAACGAGCATGTCCTAATTTGTCGTTCTTGTCTGTCACTCCCGAGTTATTTATTTTGCAACATTTCTTCTGGCGCGCTGCAAGCCGCCATGGCGCTCGATCGATAATTCAGTGATAACTCCATCGAAGAGGGCGCAATAAAGGAGCCATCGGAGCGTTTATCGGGGCGTGACCCGACATGTTTATTTGCCAAATGAGTGCGAAAACAAACAAAAAGGGAGGGTTCACGAAGGTCCTATGGCGTATATTTTCATTAATTTGGAGGCTTTTACCCTCAGTACAGTATATTTACTAGAAAAAAAGTCAAAGAATATGCATTTGAACGGTGGGAACCATGGGAGTCTGAAAGCAAACATTTTGGCAGTACTACGGAATATGCCCTGCTCGGCCATGGACACTATGAGAAAATAGGCTTCTTCTAACGGCTCCTAGGCCTGGCCCTGGCACTTAGGCAGTTAACAAAAACTGTTTTTATGTTAGCTTAGGTTAGGTTAGGTTAAAAAAAACGGAAAAGCAACCAAAAAAGGATAAATTACAACAGCAAGGATAAGTGCAGAGTGTCTACTGAACTGTAATTTGGTTGTTCCAGAAATATTTCCAGGAATTTCTAGTATATTCATTTTTTTCAACTTTTTTAAAAACAAATTGTACGATTTAGAAAAAACTTTCACCAACACTTGAAAAATTGAACCAGGAATAACGGATTGTGGGTGTCATGGGGAGTTATTTATAGGGTGTTTTGCACACAAAATGAAAATTTTTCAGAATCACGAAAAAGTTTCAGTATATTTCCAGTATTAAAAAATTTCCAGTAGATTTCCAGTATTTCCAGCCCAGTAGACACACTGTCATCTACTTGTCTAATATACTTATATTAGACAAGTAGATTTAAAATATAAACATGTTGTGCATTCTGAAATCTGTAGCATAGCCACTAGATAACAAATGATGGATTTTAGCCCAAATTCCTCAAGAAAATAATGTGTGGTGATATCAATAATTATGAAAACCACCTAAAATGTAATTTGTTTATTGTGCCAGCCGCAATTACATCTACAGGTTAATTTTGCAATTTCCTTATACGATTTTTGTTCCATATCTTGATATCTTGTTTATAATTAACCATAAATGTACCATTACTTAGCAGTTTTGTAAGTTTTCTATGCATTTAACACTTTAATTTAGAACCCTGTTGAATTCAAGCAGTTAACCAAATCTCAACATTAACATGTTAAGTTGGTAAACACGACGTAGAATTTGTAAATTCTATTCAGCAATTTGTTAATTTTGACTGTCTAAGAATCTAAGAATTTCCCAAACCTCCAAACACAAATTATTTCAACAGTTGTTAAAATAAAACATTTTTCGGTTGTACTAAATGCAGAATAGTCCTTGCTCCGCCATAGACGCAATGATAAAGTGGGCATATCCTAATGGCTCGTAGGCTGGCAATGATTGCCTGGAGGTTAGGGGCAGCAAGCTCAGATGAATTACATTGTTAGTTTAATTTAGGTAAAACACAAACGATGATAAATTTCGACAACTGGGACAAGTGTCATACTTTTATCCTAGACAAGTAGGTTTGAAATGTAATTCTTATTTGCGCATTTACTACAGAGTCTATAGCGAAGTATCCCCGAAAGTTTGAATAAGAAGTTCTGATTTTCAAAATCTTGAGGTTCAAACTGATTTTCCAAGGCTCAGCTCTGCTCCTATGGGATTACCCAAGTTAACAAATTGCGATTGATGTTTATAGTCATGACCCGAAAACAACGGATCTTAGAGGATATTAGCTGCTTCCTGTGGATCACGACAAGATCCCTCACATTGGCAATTTCCTGCAAGAATCCTAGGGTACAGCAATAAAAGTGATCTGACAAGCATGACTGTTTCATGGAAAAATTCGAAATGAAAACACTGACCAAAGCCACATAAAGCCCAATGCGTTCAAACACCCCACAAAAGGATTAATGTATATAAGCTATTTGAAGCAATATTAGAACAAAATTTGATAAACGCTGTGGACAAACAACGATTCGTTCAGGGTGGCAAACAATTTTCAAGTTTTGAAATATAGAACTTTTAGGACTTTTTTAATATTTAGGAGCTTTTGGACATTTAGGACTTTTTTAATATTTAGGAGCTTTTAGGACATCTAGGACTTTTTTGGGATTTGTTTGCCACTCTACAGTCTTCGCCTTTACAACAAGGTAGAGCATCTTAAATTCTGATCAAAACAATCTCCAGTGATTTAACATTTTTGTTTTAACAAAACCATCGCAAGCATGCATAAATTTGGGTGTACTTCGGTATAGGCCCTGCTCCAGCATCGCCCTATAGGAAAGTGGATGCTCCTAAAGCTCGAAAGCTGGCAGTGATTGCCTGGCGGTTAGGGGCAGCTAAATGAAAATTCCCATTGTTAGGCTTCTTTAGGTGACATGGATGAAATAGTTTTTTGACCTCAATTAAACCACCCCTTCATTTTCTCAAACCACATTCGTAAATTCAACTTTAAGTTGGACAAACTCATATATACTCAGGACTTCCATGTTTAAAATGCAATTTAAGTGATTAGTACCCCTCTTCCAAAATTACCAGTGTGATCAGACTAATTGAAGGGTAGACATCAGAAGCTATCAGAACCAAATTCACCACATTCACCAAATTCAGACATTTGCTTCACCAGGGTGTCTACTGAATTTGGTATTTCAAATTCCATGACTTTTCCATAACTTTTTTTATGACTTCAAGACTTTTTCCACGCCTATTAGAACATGGGGCCGTTCAAGTTATATGTCATGACCAAATTTTTTGCGGAAATAGGTGACAAATGCAGAATTTAAATCCTTTTCCATGACTTCCATGACTTAAATCTCATTTCACTTTTCCATGACATCAATGACCGGTATAGACACCCTGTTCACCATTTCCATCAACTCGAGTGAGGCAATAGGTAACAACTGAAGAATTTAAACAAATTCCATGACCCTATTATAAATGTCATGACTTTTCCATGACTTGAACACCATCTCCAGAAAGTCAAGTGGGCCAATAGGTGACAAATGAAGAATTTAAACACAAATCCCATCACCCTATTGTAAATTTCATGACTATTCCATAACCTTGAATAAATTTCATGATTTTCCCATGACTTGAATCTCACTTCACGACTTTTCCATGACTTCCATGACCGGTAGACACCCTGAATCACCATCTCCATCAACTCAAGTGGGGCAATAGCAGTAACATATTGTCCTTTTTCCAGTGATTTTAAAGTCACATGACGAGACCCACTTTTATGTTAGTGACCATTGGCCCGATGACCACTAAGGTTCAGACCTGGTTAGGTGAGGGGACCTCAGTCCCCATCAATTCCCCATCAAATGCACCTTGATGGCGGCCATCTTGGCAGGGAACTCCCTTTATGGACTACCTCCCTCCCCAGGAATCATAAAAGTCCTGATTGATGGACTTCCCTCCTCGAGGCGACAACTTAATCCGGATTCCCAACAACCAACCACCGCTACATTGTTTGATTTCCGCATCATTAACGAGGCGAATTAATTTGATTCTTCCAGCTTTGCTGGAGCAAATAGGCAACGGGCTCAAGAATGATGCATTTGTAGGTGTTGCCCAATGGGCCCCAGAAGGGGTGGTCTTCCCCCTCCTAGGCACCACTGAGCATTCCAATCACGCATTTCGAACCCTGCATCAGTATCCACAAAATCCCTTGATCAAAATCAAAATGGCGGCCTTATTTGATTTATTCAAGAAAACGCCATGACAATGAGTGTTGGGTCAAGATGAATTGAGGAGGGATTGATTTCCGGCTCGGATTCCCTTGTGGGGTTAGACACATTCAAATGCGCCATAATCCTGTTTTTTTGAAAATAATGGATTTTTTTGGAACTGCCAGACATCAGCGCCACCACGGAAGCCACGGGAATTGATGCATTTCATTGATCAGACAATTCCTGATGTTGACTGTCTTGTATCCATTCCCATTACAGTGCACTTGAAGTATTAGTTGAACGTTATCTAATGATGTAATGATGTCTTTTGGCCCTGGTGGCATGTTTCATCATGTTACAAATCACTATCCACCTTTTTAGCTGCAACAGCAGATATCACTATGCTATTACTGACACTACTGGAAACTAGTGATACTTTAGTGATACCAGTATATATCACTACTTAGCACTATGGATTAGTCTACAGTATTGGTAATAGTGGAATTAGTACAGTATGGACTGTATAATGACAAGTATCCATCACTATATTATCAGTACTGATATTAAATGTCAGCACGTACCTTGTACTAGAGATGACACTACTTGCATGTGTAGTAACACTACTGCTATGTGTAGTAATAGGGATATTACTAACCACAGTAATATCATCATCATAGTGATGTCGGTATCCATACTGATTTTATATACTGACATCAGTAGTCCAGAAAAAAACTCTTCACCACTGTAGAGTAGTGATCAATAGTGATCATATACTAATCTTTCCACCAGGGGTCATCAAAGCATTAAAATATTCAAATTCTCTAAGCATTTTCATCATAATTTGCATGTAATTTACAGTATCTTTTGTCATCAAAGACTCTTCAGCAATGCGCCATTCTTATTCTGACATCGACATTCCTATCGTCAGGTCATCTTTAACATTCGAAGATCCCACGGGCCCAGCCCTTGAGTAAACTATAACTGTCTCGTTTGTTTACGACACGAGGACGCCAAGGCTGTTTTCGAATTTTATTTCTTGTTTTGCTGAAATCATCCAAGATTAATGTCTGCATCTTCCACATGCGATGCTGGAAGATGCAGTTCCTCCAATAAGACAAAGAGAGACTTCCAGAAAACGCGTTTCCATTGCCAATGAAATGCCGGAAGGTGTCTGTCATAAATCAAGTGCCCATGGACTGAAATCCTTAAGTCCACTGACCCAAAATGCGTTAAAGTGTTGCAAGATCATTAAGAGTCCCCTGAGAACCCCACTTAAGCACCATCTACAAACACAAGAGCAGCAACACCAAAGGGAAATTCAGAAAGATGGCAACAAAGGTCTTTTAGGTAATTGGTGCTAATTGATAGCTCACACATGTGTCTTAATTTTCGCTTTGTTAACTTAGGTCATTTAATCACTGTTGGAAATTTTACAATGTAAGATTTGCATCCCATACTATTTAAAACTAATTGATAGGTTTTAGCCCACATTTGCACATGGGCGAAATGTTTAGAAACACAAGTTCCCAAATGATGAATTTTGTAATCATTTCCGTAAAAAATGGTTCAGAAATACTGATTGGAGTTTAGAAGAAGAATTCGAAAAAGACTCACAAATGATCAATTTGCAGCCCTTAATGCTTTAAAATTAAGCTTAACTAACAATATTAACCATTTTTGTGAAAATCTACCACAAGTAAGGTTTTTAATATACTGTACATGTTATATACCTGACGGCTTTTTCCAAATATTAATAAATAAGTGAATAATAAGGGCAAATTTGCTATAAAAAAAATGGAGAACAAAAACATTTTTTAAAAATCTAGTCAACAATTCTGTAAATTTTCCTAAAGAAAATAATACAAAATAATTCCAAAATAATGCAATATGGACACCGAAAAATTTCTGATTTAAATTCAAATTCCTTTAAATTTCCAGGTCCAGGTTGAACATAAAATTCCTTGAGATTTCCAGTAAATGCCGGTTGATAGTCAACATGCATTTTTATAGAAGAGCTGACAGAATGTGCTATCTCTTGGTTATTGTATTAACTAACGATTAGCAATTTGTTGAATTTCTGACTTTTTCAAAAGAATTTGCAGAATATTAATAACGAAGTGAATTCTGAGGGCAAATTTTACATAAAAAATGTATAATTTTTTTTTAATCTATATCAACAATTCTGTAGATTTTCCTTAAGAAAACAATACAAAATAATTCCAAAATAATAAAACAAGGATTCCGAAAAATTCCTGATTCCAATTCAAATTCCTTTAATTTTCCAGGTTTTCCAAGTTGAATGTCAAATTCCTTGAGATTTCAAGTTGGCCTATTTTCCGGTTGATAGTCACGGCTGACTGACAATTTCTGACTTTTTCAAAAGAAATCCCTTACGTTAAAATATCAACCAGACTTTTTCAAAAAAAATTCCCTGACTACATGTACATGTCTATGCAGTTTCACTGACTATTCCAGGTTTTCCCAAGTCAGGAGAACCCTAATGAATTTGTCACCTTAAGACATTACAAGATTGTCAGAAGATGCATCAAGGAATCTTCAAAACTTTATACCATTCAAAAAATCTGACCACATTTAAGCACGACATAAATGCCCCTTAGTCTACAGATATCCTACTAGCAAAGGTCGAAGCCCCATAAAACATGTTTGATGAGTGCAAGGAAGGCAGTGCTGCAATCCCCACCAGATAATCAATAATGGGAAGCCCTAATGCACCCATGATGAAACTAATTACTTTTATGGGGGTAATTAATCGGGGCATATTAGAATGATCAAGGATGTTGATAGCGGTACGATCATCTTCAAATATGTTAGAATACCACTAAGTGGGCATTAGGCCCATTGGACAACAGCACCCCAAACATGGTACAAGCTGAAACGAGTGTTCCAGACCCATCAAAATGCGAACAAAAGCTCAACGACGACAAATCTGCATGTCTTACAAAGACGTTCCATCAAGAAACAAGAACGTCTTGCTCGTTAACTTAACTTGCAGGATATGTGCTTGGAGTCATCGCCTAATGCCAAAACAGAGATAATCAGGGCTTAGGTGGGGGCGTTGGTGCAGGCGACAGAAGCGCCATGAAAACCGAGGAGAAATCAATAAAAAAGGAAGGGCAGACACGCTTGAGCACCTCCGAAGATGCTGAAGAGATTCCAGAAATCCAGCACAGACATCTCATCAGCTTGTAGGATGCTTCTACATGATTTGTTTCAGCAGTATTTGGCAGAGTTGAAGGGTTCAGATGCATATAGGGCCCCAAATACAGGGTGTTTACATAGACTATACACATAGCACATTCCCATCAGCAGTGGCTTGGCATTGGTGATGGTGAATGGTGACCATGATTGTTGTGGTAAAAGTGACAAATGAAGAATTTAAACCCAAATTGTTATTTTGTGAATCAATGAAAAGACAAACATTCTACGACCCTGTTGTAATTTCATTACTTATACATGACTCTGATGTCAATTTCATAACTTTTCCATGACTTCCATGCCGGTAGATACCCTATTATGTCTGGTCTATGGAGAGGGTTGAAACTACAATTGGATGTCAGGGTGGCAAACAAATTCCAGGTTTAAGACTTTGGAGTAAAATTAATGACTCTTTTAGGACTTTTCGAGACAAATTAAGGATAATGGTTTCACGATTTTTCAACCAGTAACATTTTTAGAATGCAGTACATCTTCATATATTTCAATCTTTATGTTACAATACAATATTAAAAGAACAAAGTAGTTTCAAACTTCTTTGTATATGAAGGCTGCAGGATTTAACTTTGTTGGTAAAAATCTCACTTCACAATGTACAGGGCGTTTAAGGACCTTTTATTTTTAAGGACTTTACTACTTTTATGAATTGTCTGCCACCCTAGATGTCTTGCTACTTTAGAGGTGCACATGCAGAAGGGGACTAAACACTAAAATCTATAAATACAGTAGATAATGCATGAGTTGGTATTTTAAAAAAATGATGCTATTTTAATTAACCATCCTGTTATTAATTGTTAAAATCATAAACAACCTTTGTAAACACAATGTCCTATAGCTGTCGGATTTATCCTCTTTTATAATTATCATTCTTTTTTTTTTAATTCAATGAAATTTCTTATTAAGCTGCCCGAACAGGCAGGCAATCACTGTCAGCTTAGGATCCGTTAGGTGAAGCCCACCTTTTACCATGCCTATTAGAATATTCGGTTGTTCAAGTTTCATGTCATGACTAAATGCAGAATTTTTCATGACTAAATTTTCAGAAACATTATCTACCACAATGACGACATGATTATTGATCAAAAAGACGCCGAATGCGAAATTTTATTTTCGAAAACGGGTTGCAAATGAAGAATTTAGACTAAAAATTCTATTTTGGCGAAACTATGAAAAGTCGAAAATTCCATGACCATGGAAATTAATGACTTTTTCATGACCGGAATCTCATTTCATGACCTTCCTATGACCGGAAAACACACTGTTACAGTAACTATTGACCACATGTACGGTAATCTGCCATGGGACATCCAAGAAATGGTTGTCCCATTCAATAGGTTGACTTGATGGACATACGATATGCGCAGCCCCTTAATTTTCTAGGCTGACTCGCGGTTCCAGTAAACTTTCTCAATTTCATATCCAGAGAGCCCATTTCTTTGTTCGCCAACGTATGACGAAACAGACTTAATTTGAAAATGAAGACAAAAACATCTTCCCCATTCCAAAATTCCCCGAGCCCCAATCTCGGTGCTAAACGTAACGATGCAATCCCGAATTAATGCGCGCCATTCAATTAAACAAGAGGACATTAATTTCGCATTAAGGCCCCATCGCAGAAACGAGCCAGAGTAAATAAGGCGGCAGCGAGTGCTAATTTCGATTGGGATGTTTTCATAAATTGCGTCTAATTTGACGCCGAGGCTCAACCGCCCTTCGGTAATTATCAAATATTTCACACGGGCCAAATTGAAATTTCAGGGCCTTTAATTAACGCTTGCAACGGGATGCCCTTAAAAGGCCATGTTATCCCACTGGGGCAATTTAATTAAAGATTGCAAGCGCCCACGCAATTGTTGCTGGGAATTCCATGGACAAACACGTTTTTTGCTGCCAGGATCGAAGGAAAAGAAACGATAGGCATCACTCTGTCATAGCAATATATAGCAATGTGTTTACATGTAATAGTAATGTATTTAGAAATGCATTGGAAAATACATTTTAAAATGTCTGTGCATTGAGGTAAATTTAGTTTCAAGCTGTATTCACAAATATATTTGAAAATTCATTTCTGAATGCATTTTAAAATGTGTTTTCATCAGTTTACATGCATTATTGAATGCATATTGCAATATATTAAATTGTGTTGGATAATGTATTGTGTAATGGTTAGTTTAATGTATTTTGTTTGCATTGAAGAATGCATGTTACAATTTATATTCCATGCATTGTAAAATGTCAAATGTATCGCTATATATTTCATAATTCCAAGGTTTAAAAAATTCAAATTCTGAATATATTCAATACAGAAACTGCATGGTAATGAAATAAAGTTTAAAATTAAAAAAATACACCAGTTTAATTCTATTCAATGCAGCACACACAAGTCAGTATATGCCATAACTCATTCTAAAATGTATTTTTCTTTTGCAATACCAAATGTATTTCGTGCTTCGATAAAAACTACCAATGCATTTGCAATACGTATTGCATTTGAAATGCATTTCCTTTTGCTGTAGGTGTCTACTGGATTTAGTACAGTGGACTCCGCTCAATGTGATCGCGGATAATGTTATTATTCGTTTATTGTTATCGAAATCGCCTAGGCACGAACGCTGGTATACAAATACACAATAAAATCATCGATTATTGTAATCAAGAATTCGCTTATTTTATCATTTTCCCCTCATGGAGGATTCGCAAAACACAAAGAATGAGAAGTTTTGGAAGAAAATGCCTAAATTGATGTCCTATCTGCTATGAATAGCGAAAATTTCGAGGAACATTCTTCAAAATGTTCGATATTCATTGACGAAAATATTCCAAAAGCAGCCCCAATGATTAAATCTGACAGTTGCTAAGCTGTCTGTGTATCAAACGGAGCTGTCTGGTGAAAATGACTTTAAAGTTGACGAATATGAGACGTTCATCTTAGTTGAGAATCCACCAAGTGCTAAGATGATAGAAGCACTAATAAATTTGACTATTTAGGTGTGCTGCATAAATCAATTGATTTTCAAATACAATGCATGTATGAATGAATGAGAGAATTTCATTAACGAACTGCTACAGAAACATTGTGAGCAAACCAATTAACATGTAAGTGATTTTTAGCTGTGAATAGCTTTGTACAGCTAATTATGTGTTGCACATGTACGTACTGTATGATTTCAAGTTAAATAACGGTGGCCTTATCTTGTGTTTCGGCTATTAGAATCGTTCGACTTGTTATCAAAACAGCTTGTGCCCAAAGAGATCAAATTAAGCGGAATCCACTGTTATTGCAAATTCCATTACTTTTCCATGACTTCTTCATGACTTCAAATTTTATGCCTTTTAGAATATGGGCCGTTCCAATTTATATGTCATGACTAACTGGCGATTTTCAGATCCATTATCTACCACTGTTGCGACATGATAATTGTTCCAAAACACGCCGTAGGCGACATTTTTTAGCGGAAGTAGGTGACTAATGAAGAATTTAATCCCAAATTTTTATTTTCTGAATCAATGAAAAGGCAAAAATTCCATGACCCTGTTGTAAATTTCATGACTTTTCCATGACTTCCATGATCTGAATTTCATTTCATGACTTTTCCATGACTTCCTTGACCGGTAGACACCCTGCTTTAAATCACGTATTCCTTCATTTCATTTTTCCATCTTTAAGTCTTGAATCAAATCATGCTTCAAAAAACAAATCCTCGATGGCTTAGGACCAACCTCTTCAGTCAAAAAACACAGAATGATGAACTCCTTTCTAAGTTTACAAGTTCATCTATGCCAGAAATTGCTTAAGCCGCTGCACAGCTTTTATGAAAGAAGGTGTTAATCGAACGCTCTAACTGCTCTTTTCGTCCTCGTTCAGATTTCAGATAAGCAAATCTGCATCCCCAGGGTCTTACTTAAGAAGGAATTCCCTGGGACCCTTTCAGCGGCAATCAATAGGCGTCAGGCGCCAATCCGCCAAAACGAATCTGGCAATCGGGTGAATTTCTGAGAAAGCAAAAAGCTGTGGAAGGCATGGGTGGATTCCAGCTGGGACACGACCAATTCGAGCGAAACAATTTAATGTCGACAAAATTGCGACATAATCCACGAAGCGACAATTAAGCCGAGCAAAATTGGAGGAAACGAGCTTTGGCAGCCATCTTGGAAGGCTTCCCATCAGTCCGAAACGTGCCAATACATGTATCTTCCACTCTATTCACCCTTATCCTAATGATGCCAGTGATTTTAATAATTATCTTAACCCATTAGAGCACTAGGCAACGCTCTCGAATTTCTCGTGAAAACGAGCATCGTGAACTGGGTGAAATTATAAATAGTTGAAACAAATTATCACGTAGCCACGAAGGGTCTGATATGAACACCTCTATGAGTACTTCAAGGTATAACGAGGAACGTTCCTGTATTTGAAAACATGTCAAATTTACAAGAATAAGAAAATTTCATCATTGTCATTGTTAACAAGTTCAGCATTAACAAATATAGAATTAAAACAGATCAAATATTAAGAAAAACAACATATAGATTCTCAGTCCCATTCATAAATGATTATGGTCAATTTTGCGCACATATAATATCCCAAAAGCCTTCAATAAACTATATATCTAAAAATAAATTTAAAAAAGACCTAAAAAACTACCTAACTGAAACATGATTAAAATAATACATGCAATAATTATGTACTACTAAGCAAAACCATAAAATCATACTCAATGACTCTAATATTGATAATTTAATGATTCTAACATCTTTAAATACTTTCTACTTTCATAAACGTAATTCATTATTAACAATGTGTAATTCTGACTACACACAAGTACTCTATGAACTTCGTGCTAACAGTGTGTATATACGGTACTCGTATGTAAAACGTGTGTTAATAGTCGAGGCAACCTGGACTTGGTTGGGCCACAACATTTTCTTAATTTTAGTAGTAGACACGTCACAGAACTTGTAAGACATGAGATTTTCAACCCGTTTTGACATTGTGAAACTGTACGTTAGTTCAGATTGGATTAAACACACACAAAACCCCACAAAAACAAAAAGGTATAAATTCTGGTAGCTAGGACAGGTGTCATTCTTGTATACAAGTACATGTACCTTATGAACAGTCAGCCATCTTTAAATGTGGTGCTCGAAATGCATTCTAGGATAAAACAATGTAAACCATATGTAAAAGTCTTAAGTCTTGTTTTGATTGGCCACGCCCACTTTCTTAGTCTTAGAGGTAATGACGTCACACAACCTGCCAAACATGCGTTGACATGTGAAACGCCCTTTAGTTTAGGTTAGGTTTAACACCTAAACCTTAAACACACAACCTCCAAACCAAACAAATAGGATAAATTCCACCAGTTAGGACAGGTGTCATTCTAGCATACCAGGTAAGTATTGTTTGTTTGTTTGTGGAATTTTTAACGTTGGCATATTTCCGCACCTATTGGGCCCATCACCAACGCCAGGGAGCAGACCGATACCAGGTAAGTAGAGTTGATGAATACATGTTATCTGCATACTTGGAGCAGGGACTATGCCGAAGTTTATCCGAAAATTGTTTATTCAAATACCCTGTTTTGAAATGTATAGTCGCAAACCGAAACCTGGAATGAGTTTAAGGCACGTTCAATTCTTGTGGTAATTTCATCGGTTCCACCCCAGGAGGCGCTCTCATCGCGTTCACGCATAAACGTCACCTCATCTCCATAAACTGCCTCTAAACGCCTTGTTAATTTTTTCGTTTTAGCACGGGTCTTAAAACAAAATGACGAGCTATTATCGCCAGTCCGTGGAAATTGAGATTGCAATCGTGAACGAGGCTGCTTAATGGGCTTTACAAGCTACAGCGGTTGGTTTGGATAAAAAATTGGAAACTGGAACGGAATTTGGATTAAATACCTTATGATCCCTTTTACGATCCCCAACCCTTTACTGCATGGTCCGCCCCGTTTTTAATTGCGAACCCATTAAGAAAAGTTAATTTGCTTTTTGGCCAAAAGCTGGGATTAAAAATGGGGAGAGGATTGTTGGAAATGATTACAAGGATATGGACACGTTGGGGGAAGCGGACATTCTCGTTTTGCACCTTAATACAGTGCATGAACTCCCTCCAGTTAACATGGTGACTTTAACTCAGTACGCCTCCGCCTTAATTAAAAAATTTAAGTTGGTAAAAATGCAACATGGAAGGACCCTACACGAGCATTATTGCCTTCAATTTCAACAGATTCTGACCGTAATAATGATCGCGTAACGGATGCAGTACTGATGGATTGATGTTTCAGTCTCATTACTGGCGATCATCCAAATTTTCGGATAACTTACTGTCAGTATTGTAATAATGACAGTAACACTGACCGTGTAGGGTCCGCAACTGTTTTTAGATAATTTTCGGTATATTCCCTGCTTCAAATGTGCATATAATACTCATTTTATTTCAACCTTTCAATAAACTTAGTGCTTCATATCTGTCTGTAATGGACCTTTACAGGGTTCATACCCAAAATTTGCAACTCAAATTCCCTAAATTTCTCGGGCCAAACTTGATTAATTTCCCCGACTTATCAACTAAAAAATTGTCATTGCAAGCCTATGTAAAATTTACTTGCACCAGTATAATTAACTATATTTTTCGTACTTTTCTGTACAACTGCAAAACTTCTTGGTCTATTGCCTCTGCTTCCAAGTTAGCAACTTTTCGGACCCCCCCTTTTTGATTCCATTAAGTAAAAAAAGTGAAATTCAAAATTATGTTGAATGTTTTCCCTGACTTCCACCTGATTTTCCCTGAAGTAATGGACAAAATGTCAACATTTCCCCGACTACATTTTATTTCCCTGACTTTCCCTGACGGTATGAACCCTGCAAAGTTTATGAAACCTGTTATGATTTACTGCCGTCCCAGAGCATTTTAATTTCGTGGAACAATTTAGTGTATTACAAGTTGAGGGAGTAATGTAATCCCCTCACGTGTTTATTTGCAAAATTAGGTAACATAAGGTAAGGTTAGGTTAGGTCAGGGGAGCCTGTTTAGGTTAGGTCACGTTATGCCCAGTTAAGTTAGGTTTCGTTAGGTCACAAAGTCAATTTAGGTTAGGTTAAGTCATGCAGGTTAATTCCAGTTAGGTTAGGTCAGGTCAGGTCAGGTTAGGTTAAGTTAGGTTATGTTAGGGAGCAGGTTTAGGTTAGGTCACGTTATGCCCAGTTAAGTTAGGTTCCATTAGGTCACGGAAACAATTTAGGTTAGGCCCGGTTAGGTTGTCATGCAGGTGAATTCCAGTTAGGTCAGGTTAGGTTATGTTAAGTCCAGAATGAATTTCGTTTTAACAACTTCACCATTCTCTCGAATAACACGCATTTGTGTTTAGCCTAACCTAACAATGTAACACCTGCCTTACATGTAGCTGCCCCTAACAGGCAGGCAATCACTGCCAGATTAACAGCCGTTAGGAGAAGCCCACTTTTATACATTTTGGAATAAAGTTCAACTTTATTGGTGACGTTATTTCGGGCATGGCATGGCCTTGGGCACGCAAGGTCGCCTTTAAATCACCACTTAACCAAGTCGTCCAAACAACGAAGGTTAGTCAAAACACTTCACATCATCACTCTAGGAAATGAGTCATAACCAAAGCATCTCAATGTTAAATCCCAGTTGAGGGACTCACCATGGGCGTAGCCCTATCCACAAACCCTATTAAGTGAGACTTGATGGCTTAATCGGCATTTTGATAAACAAATATTACCATGTACAGAGTGCCCCATTTCATTTCAGGGCGAGCGTCTGCATGTACATGTACATGAATGGGGAAAACTATATGGTCACTAGCAAGTCCTAAAGATATGGTGTCCAGCCTGACCGTTACGTGCAGGGGTGCGCTCTATTTACATTTACGATTAAGTTCTTATTAATAGGAAACAACTTGGGAAGAGGGAAAGGTTGCTAATTGACGGAAATCATGTCAAAGCCAACGTTAATATCGCCATCAAAATCTGCCAACTTCCTGAATAAATAAGCCCCGGATGTGGCAGTGACACCCAACACCTCATCACCTCATCCCTTAAGGGGATGGAAGTTTCAGGTTCCCCATCTGCAGCTCATTTGCATATATGGTGACCATGGTTTCAATCCAAGGGGCAGCTGAAAATTGGCAAACACTGCAGGCATGGAGGTCAGCGGTGATTGCAACCATTCAGGGGCAATGAGACCTGACAGTCTGGAAGCTCTCAGCACACAAGTGTCCATTTCACTGTAGATTTCACTCTCAACTCAAAATTGAGAGATTTCACTCTCAACTCAGAATAGAGAGATTGCACTCTCAACTCAAACTAGATAGATTTCATTCTCGACTCCAAATAGAGACATTTCACTCTCAACGCAGAATAGAGAGATTGCACTCTCAACTCAAACTAGATAGATTTCACTCTCGACTCCAAATAGAGACATTTCACTCTCACCTTATATTATCGAAGTTTCACTGTATCCTAGAATCGACATTTCACTCTAATCTAAAACTATCGAATGGACATGTCATATGAGATTCTCTGAACTGTTACTATCGCTCTCAGCTCTCACGTGGACACTATTGTGCGAGATTTCAGTCTCACCGCAAACTAGAGATATACTGTATAGACACTATCGAGTGGACGAACTATCTGAGATTCTCTCGAGGGCCTCCATCACTCTCAGCTCTCAAATAGACAATATAATCAACGTTTCATAACATCCTAAAACTATCCAGAGAGTTGACATTTCACTCTCATCTCACACTATCCAATGGACATGTCATCCTAGATTCTCTAAACTGTTACTAGCACACTCAGCTCTGAAATGGACAATATTGTGCGAGAGTTCACTCATATCCAAATGGAGATTTCAGCCTTGCGTCAAATTAGAGATTTCACTCTCACCTCAAACTACCAAGAGGTAGAAACTGAAGTCGATGAACAACTTAGCCAAAGGACTGCCTATAAAACCTCTTAAGCCAGTCAGTTGAACAACACGCCCCACAGATGGCGCTAGGATCTTCAATTGCCTTATCCTCTGCCAAAGCAAAGCAAAAGTCAATCTCACAGGGTTTGGGATGATGGAGATTGGAAAGGTCAAATTGAGTTCAACATCCAACCGATTGAAAGTCCTGGGTTTAACGTTCTGCCTTTTCTCCATGTTGACTACTTGACCTCCAGTCGAACGAGTAACGACCATATCTGGCGCCACCTGGGATGACCCCAGCTGGCGCCACTTTCAATTTCGATTCAAAATGGCGGCAATCGATAGGCCTACAGGTCGAAGGAGGTTTTTACGACTGATCGCCATGTCAAAGGTCGCCAGTTTTCCCTGAATGGCGTGTTTACGGTCAAACTGACCAACTGCGAATGGTCGTAGTGACGTCATCGTTCCAATTCATCACTCGAAACCACGTTTGCTGAAACGTCGATTAGGGAGAAATTAGGAGCGATTCCTCACGCAATTCCCACGGGCCAATTCGTTGCCAACATTTCTTCCAAAAAGCCCAACCGACGTTTTCCAATTTTCTTGTGTCGTGGGAAATTCCCTCGGGAAGACATCTTGACAGATGAGCGCTAATTCAGGCGAGAAGTGATTTCGGATAAGCGGAAACCCTGCAAAGTTTGCTAACCCCAACACCGACAGGAACAAAACAAATGAAAACTCCACTGGAACATCAAGAACTTCATTGGCAATTCAGTGAGACTTCCAGGACTTCAACACACTCGTAATTGAAGTCCCGCTGAGGTCCTTGATATAACAGCATTGAAATTCCGCTGAAGTCTGTGAAGGTCAACTAAATAGTCATCGAAGTCTTTGAAGTCTTTGAAGTCAGTCTGGAAAAATCACTGCAGTGACTTCAACCAGGCGACAAGAACTTCATTGAAATTTCAACTGGAGTCAAGGATTTGATGACCCAATGAAATCCTTGAAGTCCCACTTACTATACGTATTAAAGTCTGAAGTGTAAGGCAAGCGCTTGAACTTCCACTGTAGTCACTGAAGACTGCAATAGTGCTGAGAGCACAGACTTTCAGTGACTTCACGTACTTCACCCCAGACTCCAGTTGTTTTAGCCCAGACTTCAATGACTTAACCCAAATAGACTTCCACGATTTCACCCCAGACTTCACCAGCTGCACACCAGACTTCGACTTCACCTCAGACTTTAACGACTCACTAGACACACTAGACTTCGACTACACCCCCGACTTCAGCAAAAGCGTGACTTCAATGACTTCATGGGATTGGATTCAGTGGGACTGAAATTTCACTGAGGTCCTCAGTGAACTTCAAGGGATTCAGTGGGACTTCAATG
Organism: Kryphioiulus occultus; assembly: GCA_034687865.1. NCBI lineage: Eukaryota > Metazoa > Arthropoda > Diplopoda > Julida > Julidae > Kryphioiulus > Kryphioiulus occultus. The sequence continues at coordinate 20,145 of JAQGAF010002798.1, forward strand.
GTATTCAGTGTGACTTCAATGGGATTCAGTGTGACTTCAATGGGATTCAGTGGGACTTCAATGGGATGCAGTGGGACTTCAATCGGATGCAGTGAGACTTCAATGGGATTCAGTGTGACTTCAATGGGATTCAGTGTGACTTCAATGGGATTCAGTGTGACTTCAATGGGATTCAGTGGGACTTCAATGGGATGCAGTGGGAATTCAATCGGATGCAGTGAGACTTCAATGGTATTCAGTGTGACTTCAGTGGGATTTCAATCGGATGCAGTGAGACTTCAATGGTATTCAGTGTGACTTCAATGGGATTCAGTGTGACTTCAATGGGATTCAGTGTGACTTCAATGGGATTCAGTGGGACTT
>JAQGAF010002799.1:0-20496 GCA_034687865.1 Kryphioiulus occultus
TTATTCCATGGCACGAGATCTGCTCCCATTGATTTGCAATGCTACACGTGACGTCACACGTTTTCGTCACGTTCACGCTTAACGTGGAGCTGAAACTCTCTAATAATAAAATTTCGACAGATTATACGTGTTTTTGAGAGAGGTTGCGCAACATTGGGCCGCGATCAAAGTTTTGTGAGTCGTAAAATGTTGGGGAAACGCGACATTATCAAAGGTGAGGAGCTCATTTGAGGCAACTGGCGGCAATAGCCTACTAGCTCATATTTCTATAAAAAAATAAGTAGGAAGTAAACTGGGTGTCTACCGGTCATGGAAAAGTCATGAAATGAGATTCAGGTCATGGAAGTCATGAAATTTACATTAGAGTCATGGGATTTTTGTGTTCTCACTGATTCACAAAATAACAATTTGGGTTGAAATTCTTCATTTGCCACCTATTTCCGCAAAACGATCAGTTTTTGGCTAATACTCATGTCACCACAGTGGTAGATAATGTTTCTGAAACTCGCTATTAAGTCATACCATACAACTAGAACGGCCCCATATTCCGAAAGGCATGGGAACATTTTTGAAGGCATGAAAAACTCATAGAAAATGTCATGGAATTTTCAATACCAAATCCAGTAGACACCATGGTCGAATAAAAGACACGTTTTCATATGTACGCTCGCATATTACTTGAACGTCCCTACTTGTGCAGTAAGAATCGAAGTCCTTGAAGTCTGGCTGAATAGTAGTCGAAGATAATCGAAGTCTTTGCAGACATGCAGACTGACGTCCTTAAAGTCCGGCAAAATCCCCGAAGTTCCCAGTTGCTACTGTGCACGCCAACTTTGAAACGAGCTTACTCAGAATTCGCTTGCAAACCTTCGACAAAACGAAATAAAAAAATACATTGAATCTTAATTGTGAAAAGGGCAAATTTTTTTTTCAAAATGCAATAACTGAAATGTATTTCAAAGCGAACGTTTGAGTTTGGGGGAATATTATTGGAACGGTAAATAAAATTATAAGCTTATATAGAGTGTAAACAATAAAGAATTCATTAATCTATACTCAGTATTTATTGGCAAGGTTATCTCAATTAGTTTCTGCTCTATCGTAATCCGAATCATACAGGATACAGTAATGTCGATTTTTTACTCAACAGTGTATAATTTGAATTCTTGCATTTCTTTCTATGGAACAAAGTAGAAATGGATAAATGCTTCGTCTATTGTCTCTTGATTAGCAATTTGTTAGTGCATTTTGCGAACATGTTTGCACTTCCATTGAACCTTGACATTCAGAAAATAAAAGAATCAATACAGAAAATACATTTATAAGTTATCATATTTACTCTGACTTCTATTCAACCATGCTACATTGCATGCATTACACATGAATTGTGTAACGTATACTAAAATTCACATAGGTAAATATTGTTAATTGTTCTATCACTGGCGTCTCTGCATCGTTGTTTATGCTGGCATGCGTTCATAACAACACAAGAAAGCTAAACAAGAATGTTTCCAAGCATGGGCGTTTTCCTCGTTCGCTATATATATGAGAACATGTAAGTTCACCTTACCCATGTAAGACACGCATAACCTGCTCTAATTAGCTACATCCAACTAATTTTCTAGAATTTGTCATTTAGCTTTTTCTACATATAAGGGAATTATTATTTTTCGCTTTTGTCAAAGTTGTCAGTATGACAAGCCTGCTTGCTATTATCCGTCCGTTCTTTGATATATTTTACCTTTTTGGCATTTGCTCATTTCCAAATGATCGCCCACAACCAGGACCTAAGTTTAAAATTGTCCATCTGATTTCCAAATTTTTGGTTTTGCCAATATCAGTCGTTGTAATTCCCTACATGGCATATGACTTTCTGGAGGAAAATGTGAACGCTAATGGCAGCCGCAGAGGATTGATTCAAGCTGACCACGAGCGCTACTTCCTGTTGATGAGACTGACCGCACTTCTGAATTTTCTCACATGCTTTACTTATCTCCAAAGTAACGAAACTGCACTTCACAAATTATACTATCACGTGGAGGCAATACAACTGACCACCAAAATGAACGATTTGGTAGAGAAACCTTGCACATCTTTTTATAAAGTAATTGTGAAAGCGTCGATGTACCAGTATGCATTTACCAGCATTTATTTTACACTACCCCTGGGGTACAGATTGTATACTACATTGAAGAATAACAGCTTTTATGGTAATCCTGTGGATTGGCCAATTGTCTTCAACCGATTAGTCGATAACACCATTGACCTATTAATTATGGGTCTATCGTATCTTTCGTTAATTACCATTGCATTTGTGCATGTCCTTAATATCTACTTGAATCATAGCCTAGTTGTTGTAACTAAGCCGGATAGGACGAAAATGACCCAGTCTCCGTTGGTCACTCAGGAACTGTTTAAGCAAATCATCGGAAAGCATGGGGATGCTAATACAATGATCAGCTTGACGGATTCCCTTTTTTCAAAAATTATTCTAGCTGCATTTTTTTTTCAAATGATTTCGACCACCATGATCGCGATTAACTTCTGCTCCTTCAATCCTCTGCAATTGGTTATAGGATTGCATTTTTTAATCTTGGGTGGGTCAAGTGCTCCAACTTTTGTTTGTCTTCTGATGGCGCTTCTATCTTCGAGCAGAGTGAATGCAATGGTAAGCAAATGATCTTTTTGCATGAATAAGCGAAACCTGAATATATCCAACGACCATATAGAACTGAAGAAAAATGGTCGTTCGCGACAGGTGGACTTTATCCAGGTGCCTTTAAATATACTTGTTATTAATTGTTATAAAGAGGACTGGCAATCAACTTGTGAAAATATTCCAGTTGAGTCCAGGTGGTCGTTGTACATAGTGGTGGTCGCTAAGACAGTTTTCGGGAAGTGTATGGCACTTTGTCTCCGCTGATGTCTTCATTGGATCGTAAGACTAGGCGTATCAAAAATAAATTTCTCAAATAACATACTTTTTTTTGCAGATGAAGCAGTTATTGTGGTCAATTACTGGCTCTACAGTTAGAGGTTGCCAGGATCTTCTGAGCTATGGCTCTTGTTTGGTAAATTCGAAACTTAATAAAACAAATCATATTTATGAGAGTGTGAATGCAATAAATATGCGTGTGTTTTATTTTTTCGTTTAAAAGGAGAGGGTCAATCAAATGATGTTTATGTGTATCACCTTTTACAACACTAACACAATGACAATGGGTGGCCTTGTTGATATTGATGGTGATCTTCTTGTTGCTGTAAGTAAAGCATTCGTAAAAACTTTTACGTCAAAACGTGCATCGTATTTACCTTATAAATGTGCATGTACGATGTACGGTATATCTCGTTACATAATCAGAGTGATCTACAGGGTGTTTTTGCATTCATGGTAAAACTGCACCTGGTGTTAGAGTAACCTAAAAGAAACAAGTTATACCAATGAACCGTTCACCGTTCACCATTCACCATTTATTAGTTACAAGGTAAAATGTCAGCAACAAATGTAGCATACATCCGTCATTTTATTAGACTGTTTTACAATAAATATTCAAACTGTCGACCATTAGCAGTAATACAAGCCTCACAACGTCGAAGCATGAATTGTCGCACACTTTCAAAGATGCCTGGAATGCCATGCCAGCTGCAACTGCAATTCTGGCCACAAGATCATCATGTAAATCCACAGGTGTTTCATACACTAAGGCCTTTCCTTGTAACTTATGAATAGTGGACCCTGGGTTCATTGATGAAACCTGTTTATTTTAGGTTACTCTAACACCAGGTGTAGTTTGTACATGAATTCAAAAACACCCTGTATTTGCAGTGCAAATAAAGTGTTGTTTGACGAATTAATTAAAACGCAACTGCGAATTGATTCCATTCACTAAAATAAATTGCGCATGCGCATAGCTCCCTTCATTTTCACAATCAGAAATGCCATGGGATGATTAAAAAAGTTCTTGTGTTATTGAGCACGAATTTAAACTCCTTCGAATATGCACGTGTTCGAAGTCGTATTTTTCTCAATTTTGCGCAAATGCTCCTTCCCGCACCCAATTTCCCCCGCACATTAACCGATTCTGTATGTCTACTGGATAAATTTCTAGTCTAAATTTGTAACGTCATTTTCTGTACACTACAATGCCGTACGCAGGATTTTATTTCAGGGGGTGCTGAACCTCATCTCCCATGAAAAAATTTCGGAATTTTTTTTCTTGTGAAGAGAAAATTTTAACCTAAAAGTGAAAATTTCGGGAGGGGCTGCTGCCCCCTCAGCCCCCCTTGGGTACGGCACTGGTACACTACACCCTGTATGAAAACAGTGAGTACATTATAGGTGGCAACGCCCCCACTAAGAAAGTAGGTTTTTAAAATCCTTCTCATAATGTCTACGTGTATATACTGAGGACACACCAAAGAAAATTTTAGAAAAAAAACGCGATAATTAAAAGAACGTGATAATCTAGTTTTCCATTGCCTAGTGGGCTTCGCCAATCGCGGTTTCCATCTTTATCTAGCTTGTAAAACTAGATTTTTGTTATTGTGTCCTCAGTATAAGGGGGAGGGGGTTAAACAGGGGTATTGATTTGATAAATTTAGGAGCACCGCAAACCTGTAGGATTGTTATATTGATAGTTTTAACGATCACATTTTCCATCTTGCTAGCTCTTTCTCATGGCAATTGACATCGTCACTCTATTTATGACTAATGGATTGAAGAAGATCGATGATGTAGATTCAGCAATCACTTTTAATTACATAAATCTGATGAATAAGACCTTCATTAATAGATACAACGAATCTATTGACACAATTTATAGCCGGTATGGATGGTCGCTTTAACACCAACACGAAACTACTTTGACTTTGTTCGGCGTTTAGTGTAGTCAAACAACTGCAACTTATCACAGAAAAGTATAATTAAGTAACATATTTTTTCACATAATTATCTGTAACACAATTGAAGTCATTAAAACAAAGCAATTGATACCCACAATGTTCTACATTGTACAGTGTTATCACTACTATAGTGATCACCATGATCTTTCCATACAGATTATTTTTAAACATGTAGCCTACAGTAGTCAGTAATGTGTATGAAAAAACCGATGAGAACCGAAAACGCTGATTTTTTTAAACATTCCTTTACGTGATTGGCCCATATATTTTGCAAAACTAGCAGTTATTGTAATGTTTCTCTTTCAAAAACTCAATTTTATAAACTTATTTATACTGTATAAGAACATTTTAGGGATTTTCATGTATTTTGGTACAGTTTTGCTATAGCGTAATTTTGGGCAAAGGTTTCTGGCGTAATTTTGAAATACAATGCACTCAAATGTTTTCTTTTTAAAAAGTCGAGCATTTTTTTAACTGAATTCGAATGCCCACGTAATTTTCTGTGAAATATATTTATGAAATGCATTCATCACAAAAACTCACACTTGGTACCAATTAATTTCATCCTAAAAATGCAAGGAGTCATTATTAGTATTTCGCTGATTATTTTTGATTAAATGCTGTTTCCTCAAGTGTCTCAAGCGACATCCGACCACAATTGATCGACTTTACATGTTATTCATTAACTGCATCATTACAGCTAAATGTATCAAAATGACACAAATAAATAATTTTGAATATAAGGTTAGTTAAATTACCTAAATGTTTATTTACATATTTCTCGCAAACTTTAGACCTGATGAAACGAAAATGACAGTGAAAGATATGTATGACAAGCCGCACTTGGCCCATTAGCTCAGTTGGTTAGAGCGTCGTGCTAATAACGCGAAGGTCGTGAGTTCGATCCTCCCATGGGCCATTGTTTTTATATTTTATCTTTTTATCAAATAATTATGTTTTTTTATTTTTTCATATAAATTAGCAAAACAAATAAATCAATTAATTTACGACGGAATAGGTAAATCGAAGAATTTAGGAAATGTCAAAAAAGATGCCTTGCTTCATCATTGCATGATTCAAGCATTCAAAGCATTGCTGACTCTGCAACACCAATTGGCCATCAGTCACCAAGTTTAAAACTAGCGGCATCTTGTGGTCCGAAAAAAAAACGTGTAATCAGAGACTTCAGAGTAGGTGGAGATCACAGTAGCGGCGCACTTGCAAGCGCTCGTATAGCCGTTTTGGCACATTTTGCATGCATTTTTAAGTCACCAGTTGGAGAAGGAAGGAAACCCTGTACTTACAGTACATGTATGTTTGTTGATCAAAGCAGATTTCTGTGGAAAATTCGACAATTCAAGTTCCAGAAGACAACAACATCCGAGAATCATGATGTCGGTGGGTTTGCGAGATTTTAAATCGAATCGTGCTGCGCTGTCCTCTGCATGTGTTCAAAAGTTTATTGAAATTCAAAAACTAGTTATTGAGAATATGCAGATATATTGCCAAAAGTATTGGGATACCGTTCACGTTCTTTTGATATTAGATCTTCTGCCATTCAGTAAGGCTGTTGGTCAACCCTTTGCTTTTTCTGGAGTAATCTCTCCATTTTACCATCCTGGGCGTTGTGGTTTACCTTGTTGTTGTCGTTTCAGTTCAACCCATAGGTTCTTTCACACCCATGTCTTCAAACCACCTCGCTTTATGGATTAGGAGTGTTCAGTGTTGTCCATGCATAAATAGCACTTCCATGAGCTGTTGCCACAACGTTGTTAGTGCTACAAAGTCTGTTTCCATCAAAATCCCAGCCACAAGAATTAAGGGATCCAGTCCAAACCATCATCCATGAGAAATGGCCCCATTCCACTTTCAGTAAATTACGTGGTATTTTGAACGAGGCAATGTACTGGACACCCGAACAGTGGAAAAGTGTACGTGTTATGGGCCCCTTTTTCCACATGAAATGGATTATATAGTATATGAGGGGCAGAGACCATACGGTCATTCTGAAATATTTAACGCTACCAGTGTTGTTGCAACATTCAGGGTAAGACCAAATCTGGAGCGACATGACAAATGCTCACACCCATGACAGGTTTACGAAGAATCCCGATCTGAAACCAATCAAACACCTCTGGGAAGTTGTCTGGGATGAACTGGAACGGCAACTATAAGTCAGAACACAATGCCCAGGATCAGTGTCTGACCTCACAACTGCTTTGTTGGAAGAATGGAAAGAATATATCAGAAGACATGTTCCAAAGCCTTATGGAAAGTCTTCCCAGATGAGTTGAGACTTAATAAAAGTAAAGTGTGGATCAATAGCTTACGGACAGAAGAGCAAATATTACAAAACGCAGGTGTCCAAATAGATTGGCAAGATATTTCGTCAGTATTTCGATACTGACTGGAACCCTAGTCGGGCATTATTACTATCAGTTTGAACTTATATGGACATTAATACTGACGGTGGTGCAGTACTGATGTTCCATTCTCATTATTGACGGTTATCCTAACTTTCGGATAACTTACAGCAGTCAGTATCAAGATAATTACAGTAGCACTGATCGTGTATGGTCGGTAAAAAATTCAGATAATCTTCAGTAATGAGAATCAGTACTGTGTCCATTACACGAACAAAGTCTGTAGAGTCTGCATTTCGATTTCTTGAAAACTGTTTGAAGTGATACTGAATTCTTTTGAAAGAACGTGCTTTACATTGAAGTTAATTTTCTTTTTTAGAGAACACTGAAGAAGCGTCACCAACCTGCACATTCAGATTTTCTTGCTCATTTTCTTTCAGTTTTTGAAAGAGAGCTAGGGTTAGCACACTGTTTATTCCCAGTAAAATAAAAATGAATTGAATCTTCACAATTTCCTTCAAAACGTTTACTCAAGGAAAGACAAAAGATTTAATTCCACTCGTATAATGCTTCTAAAATCAATGATGATAACAAAAAACGACGAGCTTCCATGGATTCTTACAGATGCTAAAGAGTGATTTAGAGGTCTCTAAATTTAAGTATCTACACTTAGGTTCGCAAAGAATGAACTGCAGCATCTACAGTATATCTCCACTATTAAAAACAGATTGTTTGTAATAAACAATATTGATAAAGTTTGTTTGAGGACATTTGCTGACGTTATCCGTAAGTTGCAAGTATTACGGTGCATATGTGCTACACAAACTTTATTCACATTTGGTGTGCCCTTAGGGGTTAGACTTGTTAGTGGTGATTTTACACTTCGTAAATTGTTGGATTTTTGTATCCATTTTTTCTTATTAGCTGATAACAGTCCGTGTCTGCTGTTTAAATACTCTGAGAACCTTATATGAAAAGCAGTCTGACCAGATTCAAAGCTTCCAGGAAAAGCTTGGGCAATTTTTCTCAAGCTTTAAGGTATGAAAATGGGGTGGTTTCACTGAAATCACTGGTTAAGGCATATTCTTGTTTTAATACTTGTTTTCTAGGCATTTGCCTTACATATTTATCGCATGTTCCTAGGTCATCATACTTAATTTGTTCATAAATAATTCTCCTTACATTTGTAAGGCTGCTGTCCAGTTGATCACTACAATTTCTATGTAAGTAGGGCATAAGCATTAAAAATGTTTGCACTAAGATTTATCAATTTGATGTACGATAGCACCGTCACAATACACAGTGAATCAAATATCGCAATCCTATCAACATCTGCAGCAGAAAAAGACTATAACATTATACTTCATTTTATTTTATGGCAGTTTTCATTTATGAAACTACGTGTACATGTATATATCAATAAATCGTATTCCACATATTACTTACAATTTTTGTTTCTTGTAATTTATAGTTAAGAATAATTTTAGTTGATTTTTTTTTCAAATAGGTTAATTGAGTTAAATAGGTTAAATACATGTATCAAAATAATTTGTTAGAATGTCCCAAAGAGACCATCTTGTTCAAAGACGACAGTCTTTCTGAAGCATGAAATTGGTGCATTTCATCTTTCCCAACTAAATAACTTACAGTAAGCATTTTGCATGGTCAATCAATTTATTGCAAGTCTTATACAAGTACATTGCATGGTTTCAAAGCATCTGAAGGTCTTTTATGCCACAATTCATAAAATTCAAATTGGTGATAAACTTTCAGAAAATTAGAAGCAAGATTGAATCCAGATTAAAATGTATCAGATTTTGCATCAAACAGACAGCCTCTGCATGCCTTTTCATTTTTATGGTCCCATCAAAATGTGTATTCCGATGAAGATTATGGTCCCATATATGAAGCAATGTATTTTCGAACCACTTGTACTGTGTCAGTGTTTGTGGCGATTGGAAAAGCATTGGGAGAATTTCTGTCCATTCAAATAAGGCAATTGGCACGATGCATAATCACACCTGAAATGTCTCACGAGAGCATTGACATATTGTTGAGCGTTCTGATTGAGATTCACTTTTGAAGCACAAGGTGATGTTGTATCAGGCTGAGCACAAAGATAGATTCTAACTTTCAAATTTAATAGCAATACAGGACAGACAAGTTTTTTTTAGTTGTTCACTTCAACAAGTGCACCTTAGGTGACAAATACAAGATTTAATTGGTATTCCAATTCGACAAAGGACATCCCAATCCATACATTGGCAATGACAGTGGCTATTCTGGTCTTCAATTCATGGATTATTCACAGGAATACACTTGGTCTCTGATATAGATCCACAAAAAACGTCTGGACGTGTAATGTCAGTAGACCTAGAAGGCCTGGGTAATTAGGACTGTCCAATGAGGTGGTGCTGTTGGGGTTATTCAATACACATGAATCAGTATGTTCCTCTTTTTAATTAAACATTCTGTTATTAAAATTTTAAAGTTAACACCTATCTTTGTACTCGCTCTATACTGTTCTTGATGAGTGGGACCTACTGACTATAGCGCAACTTCACCTGCAATATTTTAAGGGCCAAGCTTTTGGTAGGTTCAAGGAATCGCTATTGGGAACCATTTCAAAAATACCGAGAAGCTCTTGTCAAGGGGTTGACATTTGCAACTGCGCCACATAGACCACACTGTAACAGTTAAAATCAATTTCATTTGAGATCCGGTTTTGCAAATAGTTTACCATCGGCGTTTTATTTTACTTTCAAATCATTCGCGTAATGACGCGAATCAATTCTGTTCCAAATTTTATAAAAAGTAAATAAATTCGCCCAATTGTTGGTCAATGTTGGTCGAATTTATTTAATTTAGGGGGGTGTCTGAAAATCGTGAAAAAGAACGTTGACATATTTGAATGTCCCCCTAATGCATTTTTTTATTATGAAAAATCAATCATAAACGCAAAAGACCTACAGTATGAGCGCTTCCTCACTGAGCAATACCTGATCGAGAAAAATCGCATTTATAATTCCAGCTACCATTTTATTAATTTTTGTCCCACTATGAAATGATATTTTCTAATATTCGTTATCTATCTAATAAAAATGCGGAAATAATCCAACAGAATACATTTCCGGCACAAATACTATATTTCCACATTTTTAAGCTACGGTTAGCTATAGACCAGCGTAATACAGCGTAATAAAAATAAAATCATATAAATAACTGAAACTCCAATAAGAATGAACTGCGTCGTAGCAAAAAAAATTCTTCGAAGAATTTCTTCGCTTGCACTAGTCAGACATGCCTGTTTTTTTATGAGCCTGCCCTACCAAGGATGCCGTTATCGCTAATCCGTACAATCTGGCACTTTCCTTTGCACCACGTAGCCACCTGTTGAGCCGAGCTAACATTGAATAAGCTGTTCCGAAGTCGAACAGCCTCCCTCCTGTGTTATATGAATACCCAGAGTATGACTTAAAAACAAAACTTTGGTGCGTTGGCATGACCTGTCTAGCGTCATCACTCGTGCCGGTCGTATAAGGGAAGCGTTTGATTCGAGCGCGCCAAGCTCCATTCATTCATTCATTTACTGTGTACGGTATTCTCACATTTGGAAACTTGAAAAAGCAAAACAGGCACAAACCAAATTTCTTAGCTCTTACCAATCGTAAAACATTATGAAAATTCCAATTTTCTGGTGTTTTCTGGATATTTTCGAGATTTTTCGCAACTTTTGACACTTTTTGGGAATTTACTCATTGTTTATCCACAGAATCACTCGGGACATAATATTAGAACAACCGATTATAATCTAATATCTATAACGGCAAATTAACTTTAATGGCAATTTTCATTCCAATTGGCGCCGACTTTCTGACATTTTCTGAGCAACATTTGAAACAAAAAATTGGTATACTACTCCAGGACAGCATAAATAAATTGTGTGAAATTCGTAAAATAACCCCGTTAAATTCGCCTAATTGCATCAACAAACGAGTCGAATTTTTGTAAAACTTATTGTTATGGTTGTGAAACTCCCATGACGAAGGATTTTTGTTACTGTCAATTTTACGAAATTTAATTTTGGCAATTATTGCGAATTTTCAAAATATTTAATTTTTTGTTTTGTTTACAGTTTATCATAATTTTCAAAAGTTAAGCTACATTTTCAAAATTTAGGGTAAATTTATTTTTAGTTTATCCGTGTTTATTGTCGAGCTTCCATCCAGAGCTAGTCTATTTGACCATAGACATTAGCAATCCCCATAGGCTCGCTCAAACAGGCCGCATTTGCCATTGACGAAGCGAGAGAGATTTCCCATCAAAATCTGCCATAGAGATTTTCGTTTTGGTCGTGATTTTCCTTTTTCTCCGAGCTCTGCGAGTCGTGAGCAGACAGAATAAGCCACGCCCCCTCCTGATGATTGACAAGGGAACGCGCGCGCCTCCCACTTCCATCACCACCCACTCTTTCCACAGCAAAAAAAAAGCCCGAAACACTTTTCTCAGACCCAAACAAGAGCATTGAAAACAATCAAAAGATACGTTTTCTTGAACATTTTACACGAACGACCTAACGTATTATGGGCGCAAACGTATTGATAAGCTGGAGACAGGTTTCCAAAGCTACTGATAAGCATCCTATCCTAGCCGCGACCGCAATAATGGAATTATGCTCATGTTTTCCTATTTTTTGCCAAAGCTAGTCTATAGGTATACACCTTAGCAGCATCCGTCAACAGTAATTCACACAGTTGAGTTAATATGAGTAACTAGAACACTAGAGCATTTAACTGCTATGGTCTATCAGGTTGGAATAAAAACAACAACCCTCCATCTTTGACGCCTTCGTCTTCATGGAAAGACCGAGCGAGCCGATCGCCAAACCGTTCGCTATAATTTTTTCCGCAACGACCCAACCCAATAATCATTACCGTGCATCCCTGGGGTCCTAAACTATCGTAATTTAGCTGGATGTAACGACTATTTGAGATAAAATTAGCGTACAATCGAAAATTCTCCTTACCTCAGCTGACCGAACGACCCGCCGCTTCGGAATCATGGAAGGTGCTTGACGTCATCACTGACGACATCGTCGACGTCATCATCAGTCGCTCAGCCGGCTGCCATTGTGACGCACAGGCTATCTTTTACTGGCTAACTCGGCGCCAGGAGTGACGGATGACGGCTGATGACGTCACGCGTTCTACACCTTCATCGAATGCAGCGGCGGTTGGGTTCGAAAAAGGTAAGCAAATAACTCAACTTTTATGTTAATTTCGCTAAAAATAGTCGCTTAATCCTATTAAATAAGTCTTGAGGGATCCAGGAATGACCGGGAATGAGTATTGGGCTGTATTATTACGCAAAACATGCCGTATTACGAATGCCGATAGCGGCGCAATAGCTCGCTTGGTCTGTTGAAAATAGAAGGCAAAGATGAAAAGATGTCGTTTTGTTTCAATCAGAGACCAAAATGCCACTTAATATTTGTTTATATTAATCGAAGGGGTTGAATTCCATGATACTGATGCTACTTAAGCTGTTCTAGAGCGCAAAAAATGAAAGGTGCATTGAATTATTCGTTTTGGCAATATGACTAGATCATCGGATAGACCAATTTCAGAGGATAATGCATTACAGAAGATTAAACTTCGCAGTAGCGCGTTTTGCAAACCCATCTCTGATCAAGTTTACCACGTAGTCCGCTAGATTTAAAATTAATAGTTGGAACAGCGTTCTCGTCATTATCGGCTATTTGAAAGCGTTCTATGGCGTAACCAGCATTCGTGGTCCTTTTAATGCTTAGGCGCTTTGGAAAATCAATTAAAAATGAAGTTTAATATTGTTTTTCCATTTTATAAAATGATCTCGACTTGCTCCGAGAAAAGCGTTTTGGGCTTTTTCCTCTGTGGAAAGAGTGGGTGGTGATGCGGACGGGAGGCTAGCCCATCCCCTTGTCAATCATAGGGAGGGGGCGTGGCTTATTCTGGCGAGCTCGCCGAGCTCCGAAGAAAAAGGAAAATCACGACAAAACGAAAATTGTCTATGGCCAATTTTGCTGGGAAATTTCTCTAGCTTCGTCAATGGAAAATGCGGTCGACTATAGCGTGCTTAGGGGAGTGTTCATGACTATGGGCAAATAAGCATTGGCAATGAGTTCGCCAACGTCTTGTGAACGATAAATTAACACGGATCAAAACTACTTAAAATTATTTTATTCAATTTTCAAATTTACCTTGCTTCTGAAAATTGTAATAAACGAAAAAAATTGAAATGTTTTTCAAATTCGCAAAAAATTGCCAAAATTAAATATCGCAAAATTTACAGCATCGAAAATCCTTTGCGATGGGATTTGCACAGTTATAAAAACAATACATTTATCAAAAATTGGACTTTTTTATTGTTACAAATATTGCGAATTTTACAGGCTTTCCAGAATTTTACAACATTGATTTACAATTTACAAAAAAAAATACGAACTTGCTAATTTTTTGCGAACTTTGCTGCCCTGCTGACCATTTTGCCCAACAATAAACATGCAATATTTTTGTTTTAAATCTGTCGTAAACCGGAAATTATTATCAGGATATATAGATAAAGAGGAAAAATTCGAGTTTCGTTTTCTGCTTACTTCGTTTATAGTTAAAAAAAATTTATATAATTTTCAAATTTACCTTAACTTCTGAAAATTGTAATAAACCAAAAAAAATTGAAATGTTTTTCAAAATTGACAGCATCAAAATCCTTCGTGATGGGATTTGCACAGTTATAAAAATAATACATTTATCAAAAATTGGACTTTTTATTGTTACAAATACTGCGAATTTTATAGCGAATTTTGTGCGAATTTATTTACCATTTACAAAAAAAAACATTTCAAACTTAATTTTTTGCGAACTCTGCTATATTTTGCCCAAAAATTGACATGCAATATTTTGTTTTAAATATATCGTATACTCCAAATTTCAACCATGATGTATAGGATAAAGAGGAAAAATTCGTGTGTTGATTTTTGAAGATTTTTCGATAATGGTATCGAAAGAGCTGAGGAAGGCATTTTGAGTCAGTATGTACAGTACATGTACATGTGTGTACATGTCAGCGTAAAACTTGCGAGGCTTGACAGGTCATGCGAACATTTTTTATCTTTTCCTCGTCTTTTTTCTGACTTTCTTACGACGAATTGCACTAACTCCGTTAATTCTCATTTCTCTAGTTTGTAAATACCAATTAAAGCCGCCGCGCCATGATTCATCAAGGCAAAATCATGATCTGTGATTTCGCTCAGGCGTTAGTGGAACTTAAATTTATTCCTAAATTCTTATCACAAGTTTATGAAGTTTTGGATAGCATAAATTATTTCATCATTCAGTTATTTTAATCGTGAATTTATAAATTTATTGTTAAACTGAAGTAAGTGGAAAATTATATTCATGGTATTAAACTCGCAAAATGTATTCCTTTTTTACGCTTTTAAAATTTAATACGCTTTTTATATTATGTACATGTACAGTTAGTACGGTACGTACATGACATGTACAATTGTACATTATGGCCATTCATTAGCGCGGTTAGCTCCTAGGCATCAAACCTACGGATTCGTTCCGCTATCATAGGAGGGAGGAAGGCCTCATTTGGCTGTTCTTTTTCTCTTTTTGCCACCTGCACATCGAAGGTCGACAATGGCTGCGTAGGGGGAGACTGGCACGTGCTGACGGGGCAGGCTCATAAAATGACGCGTTCCGTCTTCACCGCATGATCGCAATCGCTACGGTGACAGAATGAAAAGCGAGAAAATGGCGGTGAAGCTAGGTTGGTCGATGCTTGTATTATACGACAGTTTCGTATTTCTTGTGTAGCTGACTTATTTTTAACTTTTTGTATCAGTTTTCTAATGCCGCTCGCCATAGCCCTTTGCCACTGTTCTAGTTCGGATGATCCGAGATTCGTTTAGTCGTCGAACATGTTTACGTTTTTAGTTAGCGCAATTTTTGACTCATCGTGTTGATGATTTTCAGAATCTCCTTAATGACGTAAAATGATTAAAGGACAAGGATTTTATCGTTTTGCCACGCGTCGCCATAGTCGTCAAGGCAGAGCATTTAAAAAAAGCATTTATAGTGAGATAGGCTAGTTGAAGTCGTGTGGCAAATTTATACTACAGTATGGCGAAATTCTGGCAAAATATGCGTCCTTATTGGACTGTCACAACATACAGTGTACGTCGAAAAACGGATATTATACATGCACATGCTATATACAGTATGACGTGGTAAATGACGCTTATGCGTATATACAATTTCTTCAACTTTTGACTGAGTCTTACTGCAGTCAGCTTCAAACTAGTGAAACTACATGTACTGTACATGTACTTATGACAAACTGGCATACAGTATACTGATCGCAGATTAGGTATTTTTTTTTCAGAAAACTAACGTATCCCAATGATTTGCAGTGGTGAAGTTTTGAATACAGCTTATATAAATTGTTAAAGATAAGGACAACTTTTCAACAGATGTTCAATGTGCAGTAAACTATACGAGCACACGCTTAGCAATACAGTATATACAGTATCTTGTTCAAGTGACAAGTACAGGTTAGTGACAAGACAAGTTCAAGTTAGCAATACAGTATACAGTATCTTAATTGTTCAAGTGACAAGTGCATGTACCGGTACAGTACTGCCATTTGGTTCAACATGCGAATAACGTCCAACATTCCAAAATGCGAAAGTGCTGCAGCCCCTTATCACTAATGGACATCGTGTCATTTAACAATCACGATGGAACTTTGCTTACAATTAACTCAAGGTTCCAACCTTTCGACGTGATCGTAAGCTAATAATATTGACCTATTTCAAGTGAGCTTCAAAATGGGAACATGAATAATTAGCCGCTACAGAGGTCTTTTGGAATCAATATGAGATGGGGGCATTCGTAAGCTCGGTTTAAATATTCGCGAATTTCGGAAGTCCAAAATCACATGATTTTGGAGCTTTTTATGGTGCCGCTCCATTTGTAGATAAGCCATAAAAGTTGGTATTTTATCGTTCCTTTTCAACCCCTTGCGTCTGCGATGGAGCCTGGGCGTTGGTCGGTGGCTCCCCCTTTCGTATCCATCGTCTTCCTCGAGTAATACAGCTAGCGTAGGCGGCGGTAGAATACTAAGTAGAGTTCGGTACTTTTGTGTTCGTGTATGGGAATCGCGCTTATTCGTTCGGTGTGTCCAATGAACGTGGTTCCATCGCCTCCTAAGACCCGAATTTGGGGACTCTAAGGCCACCGTTGCCCTCCTCCAACTGCCTGTTGAGGACCAGCGATCCTGCAGGACCCAGCAGTAAGTGTTTCCGCTTTAAGTTTTACCGCAGACGGGGAAATACAGGGCATGGGGAAAGTTTTCCATGCAAATGAAGTTCGGTAGCCAGCGTGTCCGCACTTGCAGACACGTTGGCGCCAAAACAGAGCGAGAGACACAGACAGGAAACGGGGAGGCAAGTTTCCGGATTTATGGGAGAAAAATGTATGGAGTCTCAGCCAGCCAGGTGAAAAGTAAACAGATGGACGGACAAAAGGGATTTAGAAGAATCTGAGCGTGTCTAATAGAATATTGGAATTAGATTTACTGTTAGAGTATTAATAATTTTGATCGTTGGCGGACTATGTTGTTTATCTTTTGGAACATCGAAAATGTTTCAAAAATATACATGTATAACACACCTGGGGGTTTATTTCTGCTCCATATACATTACGCCTTATTTACACGTCGACTAATATTGTTTTTAATTACTGAAAGCGATACAAATTTTTGAATGGTGTCTGTATGTCTGCCAACTCACAGTAAGATGATATTGTATGATAGCAATGACGGTAATTTACACTTCAATAAAATAGAGATGTTACGTGAATATTAGTCACGGATTTTTATGAATTATACGCCGTTGTATTCTTAGCGGCATATTAAATACATAAAATTCGGTTGAAACTAAATATGAAAATTCAAGTTTCAGCTCAACTAGTCTCCCTGCATGGTAATTCAGGGCACCCTGAGTGATCATACCTAATAACGTGTAAATAGTCATTTTTCCAAGCACAAAAAAGTCAAATGGATACTTTGATGCGGAATTTAACCCATCAAATAGAATTAACCTGAATCCCTTGTATCTAAAACACAATGTGCCTAGTTAACCCCAAAGGCAATTGACTGTAATTCACTTTACTTGCAAGTATCCAAATTATCGTTGCCCCTACAGTATATAGAACACCGATATTTGGCACGCGTAAAACTTGATCATGAATTTAAATATGTGCATTTTTTCATATTTTCAAAATGGTAAGTGGAACATTTTCATAAATTATGAAAGAGTGAAGGGACGGATAATGGAAGGGTGGGGAGGGCAGGTTTCCTGTACACAGTAAATGGCGTTGAATGGGTTCTTACCGTTTTCTGCAACGTTTTGGTATTCTGAACCTGTATCTAATTTGAGACGTGTGATCAATCCAGGCAGCCATGAAATTGAAACTGATATTAAAGGGGGTTAATGTAAGTAGGATGCAGGGGTCAGGATGCATGAAAGCAAACCGGTCTCGTCAGGGTCTCGTGGCTTATTATTGCTTAAAATACAGAGTTTACATCTGATATCTCAAAGGATTTTTCAAGCAAAAATCATGTCCAAATACAATCTTCCTTCTAGAGTTTGGAATCTCACGATCGCTGTAGAGTCAAGGAAAGATAAGTGCATGGTAATGCTCCTCTGGAAGCTTTGGTTTCTCACATTTGGTTCTTGAATATGGACTCGAAAGCAATATTTAGCATCCCAAAGTACAATGTAACTATACATGTACATGTATATAGTCAACTTTATATATGTTAATATACCGGTAATTTTAATATCAAAAAAAATCCTGCCATCGATAATCACACATCTTTTAAATAATTATCACTTAAATTATTCGTAACTTTACACGAATTTTCCATTAATGCAAACCATGAAAACTTGCTTTAACAATGATATACATAATACAGTAACGAGTACACGTGCATAGAATTGTGTTTCCAGCGTGTTGAATTAATGATCACGCCATCACTATAGATCTCTATAATATGGTGTACGCTTACTTTTTAATTCTGAACGTGATATTCAATATTCTACTTGAAGGAACCTGATACAGCTCGACTCGAATCGACTTAGTTTGAGATTATTCCGCTTCTCACCTTAATCCAGCTATCTCCGTTTTGCACTCTTCTGAATTTGCTTCTATCAAACTTAGGCTGCAGGATTAGTCAAACGCCTGCATTGTTGGAACCAAGCTTGCATGAAGTATGGTTATTTAAAGAATATGACACTACACAAAAATGAAAACTAGCAAAAATTTTGATGGAATATATTATTTCGCAGCAAAGCCGACCTTTTAAGAATATAGCGATTGTGTTCTAAGGCCAGAAAAATTCGTGCAATATAAAAATAATATTAGGCCCTCACACAGTAAACAGTTTATGATGAAGAAGTAATACATTTCAATTTTCATCCCATTTCCTTTCACCGCCTTGGTCACCATGCAACGGGTCATCTTAATTAGAGATGCTCGACAGAATAAAAGTAAATACTATTACAGTATGTAGATCATGTGTTCTTGAGATGGAGTACTCGGAATTGTCATACCTTCAGGCGACGATATTAAATGATTCATATCATAATTGATTTAATTATTCTTGAGGTGTCGAAGACGTAATAAAATCCTTTCAACATCATAAATTATCTTATTGAACCCTTGTTATACGTTTATTAAATACGTATTATTATATTATACATGTAGCTTGCCTTTCACTCTTATCTTTTCGTCTAAGATATTATACACAGATTTCATTACTGTTTTTTTTGCACGATAATGTATAATGTATTCTACGCATACTTGCATGCACTAAGGATAATTTATCGATTAGAATTTTGACTTAAATTATATTAATTGGGGTTCACCCTCTAAGTTTCGAACTTAGTCTCCCTGAAGTTCCCTGTGTCTAGAAATCATGCAATACATGTACACGCATACATGATAAATTACGTCACTATCATCGTGAATCATTTTTTGCTTACTGGCGCCTTGATGATTTCATTATGAAATCCAAACCTCGAGTAGAACTTGTTTAATTGCAAAAACCACGTGTATCGAGATCAATACATTGTAGATATGCTAATAAGATGTGCTTGTTAGTTGATATGGTTAAAAATTTGCCCATTGTTGAATTTAGTGTAGTTGGGAATTAATTGCGCATGGTTTGCACCGTGAAGGTTGAAAAGTATACTGTATTCGAGCCCTTTTAAAAGTTTCATTTTTTCACCGTCTTTGATTTGAAATTAAAATTTTGGTAATTTTTATTTAATTACGCCATGTTGCAAGTGCAATCAGAAAAAGCGGCATCAATATTTTAGCTTTTGAGTTTGTTATTGGTTGAATTGGTGTAGCTTGTGATTTTAATGTTGTAATTGTGGGTGGACTGTGCAGCGAAGGCGTAAAGATAACATGAGTATTCATGTTTTTTAATAACCTGACAGGGTTCAAAATTAAGGTTTTAACTATTAATAAAAATTATAGGGTTAAGTCTCCAGCGTGCATGCTGAACACCTGAAAAACCTGTAAGGGAAAACAATGCTGGTTTCTGACCTACATGCAGACCTAGTTTTTAATTTTCGTTATAATGTAATGAGGCGGCCGTGGACATCAACATTTTAATACTTTTCTTCAGATGTTCTGACAGTGTCAACATCAATGCACCAAGTTTGCTTTTATGCATACTATAAATAAAATAAAAATCTACCTCTCGTTGTTAATGTATACACTATTTTAGTTCAACTGTAACTAGTGCATACCTTAATTTCGTTTCAGTTTGGTTGAAATGGCTCACGGGTAGAAATAGCCATATATTCCTCTGTTGTTCAAGACAAATATTTAGGAAATTGGAAGTGTATCCACGCGTGACTTTTATGTTATGCATTGCCAAGCACAATTAAAGTCACATTAACCTTTTCTAGATATTGGTGCAAGTAAATAGTTAAGATCATAGCACTACACATAAGTTCTACAATTAAATGAAATGCAATTAATAAACCGTGTAAACTGCTGGTTTTGCCGTTATAGTTGAAACTCAAAACGTCCTTTATGCAGAAGCTATCGCAAGTATTTTGTGGATATACATATGTACAACAGTACAAGGAAATTTAAGAATTCTGTGG
>JAQGAF010002800.1:0-20487 GCA_034687865.1 Kryphioiulus occultus
ATGCAAGTAGTGTCATCTGTATTACAAGTCGATTCACTGAATATTTGAAGCTGAATTGTTGGATTTAATTAGCATACATGCAATTACATAATCAGTGTCTGCATGACATCAGCTGGTATATGAAAATATTCAGTGAACCAACTTGTAATATAGAAGGATTAGAGAAGGACAAATAAAATTATTTGCACAAATACCCACAAGAGAATTCAGATTTCATTATTAAATCCCACAAGATACATGCTGACATTTAATATCAGTACTGGTAGTATAGTGATGGATACTTATGTCACTACAGTCCACACTGTACTAATACTACTAATAATAATAATGTATATTTTGACGAATTTTCTGCATTGTACACACTGTTACGGTATATTAGTTGGCAAAGGTTGTGGGACCAATAAAACGTAATGCTAAAATTTAATATCAGCTGATGGAGATTTTTTAGATTAACATGGATCTCACGTTGGCACCGGCACCTGACACGAGTTTAGAGCAAGGGTTTAGAGAGGATATTACTTTAGACAATATTTGTTTAGACAGGTTCTACTGTACTTTGAATGAACGAGGAAGCAATTGTTACTACTTAAGCAATGCCATATTACATGTATAGATTGAAGACCAGTATACTGCTTGCAGTACGCCATGGGGGTGGGATAATTCATGCTCGAAAGTCTAGGAACCATTACAAGAAAAATAGGATCTTTTTCTGCGAATCTTAAAACCAATAAAATTGGCGCATAGATTCTTGGAAAAAACACTAATAGTTACGAAGATATGGCGAGGCGAGAAAGGATAGACTTTTCTTAGTATAGCGATCGCATCACCAGCTTCACCCAATTAGAAAATATCTCCTTGAAATCTAGGCAAGATTTTTTTAAAACAAAGGCAAAAAGGGTCCCTCTGTCGTCTGCCCTGCTTGTCCAACAACACTTGTCAAATGAAAAGAGGCCCGAAAAAGATGACCCGTCTAGATATGTCTGCTAAAGCAATTGTTTTCCCCTCCACTCCAGTTTTGCGAAGCGCCATCTAAGGTTACTCTGTTTGTTTGGGTCCTTGTTCTGGATCGTGTTTATTAATTGGAGCTAAATAGGGGGAAACACGAAGCCCCACACATGGCATTGACGTTAACTTTTAGCCAGCAGATGACCTTTGGCGACTGACTAAATCCTACGAGATTTAATGTATACAGGCTATATCAGTATATGATGACTGGCCCATATGGATAAAATGCCCTTTTGTTGAACTTTTAAACTTTCAAATTTCAAGCGGCATTTCAAACGAGAAGAAATTGGGTCCCATTTTCCCCATTTTCGGCATCTCTTACCCAATCTCCATTGCATATACCACTTTTCTGTGTGTATTTTTGAAATTTTGAAATTCCACCTTGAAAAGTTCACTGATTTTAGCGAAGATACTCCATGCCGCTTCTGAAGCTGATCAAGTCGATTAGTGACTGACAGAAAATAATTAAGGAAAAATTGGAACAAGCTTGTTAAGTGAGAACTTTAGGGAGTTTGTAAATGACGAAGTTTGCCGAAATCTTAATTTCGTTACGTTTTCAACACATCTAACTAAAGCACAGAGATAAGCAAATCATTATGTACATGTAGCAACGCTGAGAATCCAAACAACTGATTTCTAAATCGTTTTGTCTGTCTAGACCAAATATAATTAGCGCCTGATGCTATTTCATGGCATTTGTGCTTGAAAGTCATAAAAACAAAAATTGAAATCTTACTTGGTCGATATTATGAGATTCGCACTTCTCAGACGAATTCTGGAATATTTCCTTTAACCTGAAATCAAAAAACATTCCATGAGTTCAACTGGATTCAATGATTGTCATCAGAATTTATCTACATGTACAGGGTTCCCACGCCCTTAGTAACATAAAAACTCTTGATTTTCCCATGCAGGTTAAAAATGTTATTCCCATCGACCAATATTTGAATTTGTATAATAAACGAATTCATGCAATGCACTTTCTGAATTCGTATTTTTCATTATAAGTACATGTATTGAGATGCTCGAAATTTATTTTAATTTGAAAAATTTTAATATTGTCATAATGAATTTTCAAATTTGTTGTTTTTTTTTATTGTGATACCGGCAGCTACACCTAAAAACCCTAGTACACGCCAAAGTATGATTTACCAAAACAGTTCTGGATTGCATTGATAATTAAAAGTTAGGAAATCCCCTGACTTTTTGAAAACTTTTCAAATTTCTTTCGACTTTCTCAGGTTTCCCGGTCAGTTACAAATACCCTGACTTTTCCAGATTTAAAGAGCCAGATTTAAAGAGATTTAAAAGCTAGAGCTAGCATATACATGTATATTACAATGCAGGTTGCAGCAAGAATAAGATAAATGCAATTTTTGATTAAAGCCAATTAACTACATGTATTACGGTTGACCTAAACTTACAGGACCTTAGGTCAGAAGCTATGGTAACTACAACGACGACGCATTTTCGAAAGCACCTGCAACTATATTTAGAGTTGTATTTTCTGTTTTTCGACTTGTGAATACCCCCAAATACTTAATTTTTTATGGGTTCTTGTGTTTATTATTATTACGTGGAATGAAAAATGAAGGAAGGTTGACTAGGCCGTTAAAATGCGAAACTGGTGCATGCTTTTGGCAGTGTAGAAAAAGTTGCGAGTGGAGAACATGATACATTTTGTTGAGACATCGACTCATGCATAATATTTTCAAAGTAATATTTGGGGTTATTGTGGGACCTTTTCAGTAAGCTTAATAAACTTTTCGTCTGAAAATCCTGCTTCCTATATATAGATGGCGCTGCCCACGCAAAATGCTTGCCATAAGCGTGTCATTTTCACGCTTTTTAATATTCCTAAGCTCTGTCATTCTGCATTCATTTGCCATCATTTGTCATCCCGATATAAGTTATTTTATGTACACTGTAAATGTTTGACGAACAAATCCCCAGAGTCCCCTATACACTTAAGAGAGTATCACCGGCACGTGCGCCCGCATGTAAAGTGCACGTGCATGGCCTTTGACCCCCCAGTGTGACCCGCTGTGATGGCCACCTTCCCTATTAATCCCTCAATGATCGATCCCCCTTTAACTCTCAGAAGAACTACTTTACAGACTTAGTTTGTGTTCTCTCATTATACCATTCTCAAGAGATACAAGAAAAAAATACGAATAAAAACACAAAATAGTTAGCTTTGCGCATGTGTTTGTTTATCTAATTACTTATCGGATAAAGTAATTATACATTCAAAAGCTTGTTTTGTTGTATGGGAAGTACGCTAGCTTCGAGAATTGCAATTTATAGACGCATTTTTTGAGTCCTCGTGTCTATTAGTTTAGCAAATGATTCATTTTTTCCCGCTTGCAATGATTTTCCATGTCGTTTACAGATGCTTGTACAACCTAACAATGGGCACTAAAATCATTTCTGCAGTATTTAATTTGTAAAGAGATGAAAAGCACATGTGCACTGCATGCTTATACCTGTATAGAAACCATAGTCATCAAGCTGTTCTGTTTTAGAATGGTGCATGATCATCATTATCGTCAAAATTTTGGTGTGCAAATATTTTTGCTACATTGTGTTCGAATTATTGTGCCACGTTTCGTGTATGAGTGATGGAGAAATGTTAGTGAGAGATGATACCATATACATGTAGATCTTGGGTTTGATACATGTACAAATGAACAGCCTATTTACTGACTTAAGGTATAGATTTCTTCGTTATTTTCATAATTTTTAATAAGCAAATATGAAAGTTCGCAAAACGTATGAAATTTTTTTGACGTAATATTGAAAGTGGATCAAATTTCCAGTGACCTACCACCCACAAAGAAATGGAGTTGTACATGTATATATGTACCTTACAAGTGACAAGTAAATTCAATCGAATTTTAAGAGTTAAAATAATAATAACAAGTTGTTCGATATTATTGGTGGAACACAATGAGGGGTCTACTGGCTATGGTATGACAAATTCCATGACTTTTTCATAAATTCCACATACTATTAATGCTTATTAGAAAATGTAACCGTTCAAGTTTTGTCATCACTATAAATAGTAATTTTCAGAAACATTCTACCAAAAAAAAACCACCATAAGTGAAATGTTTTTCTAAAGCGGATGACAAATTTTATGAATTCTAACCCAAATTTTTATCTTGTGACTCGATCAAAGGCAAAAATTCCATGACCCTGATGTAAATATCATGACTTTTCCTTGGCCGGAATTTCATTCCTAACTTCCATCACTTGAATTTCATTTCATGACTTTTTCATGACTCCCATACTGTAAGCAAGTCCATATTTTTCCAGTCCATGCATTAGTAACTTGTACACGTTTGTGGAATAGAGCTCTGGTTGATGTGGTGTGGTATGGAGAAATGCACGTGTTGGTTATACCATGGGTTGATTTCTAAAGTTTTATCATTATGAGCATACAGGATTTCGGGAGGCCTAACATTTGCATTCATAATGTACATGTATATTGGAAGGTTTTCTTCGATGAACATGAGTTAAAGCTTTTGCTCAGTTTCATCATTTGGTCCATTGTACATTGTACACAATCGCCTTCATTTAGGATGGCTGACACACTGCAGATGGTCGCGCCCTCCGTGTTCATTGTCAGGGCCTGGAATCCTTTTGTGAGCAAGGGCCCAATATTATACTTGATATTTATTATATCGGCGACAGATTCATAATAACTGGTGTGTGACTTTATACAAATGATTCCGCTGAATCCCGATCGATATTGGCCAGCTCCTCTTTCAACTCCATTCATGGTCTCCCCACCAACCCCTCCTTTCTACTCATCTGGGCCATTATGGTCCTATGAGGGCCGCATAGATTGAACAATGGGGAAGGATGGTCTCCTCTTAAACGGCAATCAATTAAAGGGAAAGGGAGGCCACAATGGACCCCAAAAAGGGAAAGAAGCGAACTCCATTAAACCTACCTGGGTTGCCTTTGAGCGTCGTAGGCGTGCAAATCCAGGATTAAATCCAGATTCACTCTGTAAGGAATAAAAATGAGGAGGATTCAGTCGTGTGACAAGAACAAATTGGAACGAAATTTAATCCAGATCGAGAAATTGAAAGTCAATTGCGATCTCCTATTAACTCCTACTGAACTGCATCCTATTTATATGGGCATGGTAAATCAGCAACCCATTGTTTGTCAATGTGTGATAACCATCTGTCAATTTTGGTAATTATTAAACCGACCAAACAGCTTAATTGTGAGTTGGTTGAAAGCAATCAAAGGCTAAATGGGGAATTAGATGTACAGTAGCTCTGATTTCATGGGAAGTATTAAGATACTAATTACAGTGAACTATGCTTAATGTGATCGCGGTTAATGTTCTCATTCGTTTATTGTTATCGAAATCACCAAACCCCGAACGCTCGTATACAAATACACAGTAAAATCATCGGATATTGTAAACAACAATTCGCTTATTGATATCAATTTCCCTCATGCACGAACTTATACGGAAAACTAAGCAAACCAATTTAATTGATTTTTTTAGCTGTAAATTGCTTTGTGAAGTTATTTTGTGATGTATATAAGAATGCAAATTAAATAACGACCGCCTTTTCTTGTCATTCGGCTATTGTTATCAAAATAACCTGCTCCCATTGTGATCACATTAAGCGGCGTCCACTTTATTTAATTTCAAATTTCAGCCCTGGTGTTATGTGCGGTAGGCAATCACGCATAACATCAAAGCAATGTGTGATTGCCCCCTTTCGAGGGTGCATTTTTAGAAGTAAAAATAATTACAAATTAAAAGGTTTAAGTCGCCTAGCAACTAATAGCGAGTATTTCGTGCATGCAATTATAAACTAATTTATTACCTGCATTTTTGAGTTTCCACTAAGTTTGCGCTTGCGTTAATACTCCTGGAAAATAAAATATTCGTCGATGTTATACATGTATACTGCAAACGTTAGATTTCTATGTGCAAACAACGTTTTTCATCAATAGTAGCTAAATTGATGTTTTGTATATCGTATATTCTGCATTATGTCTCCTTTCTTAAGATTCTGATTCATAACTTGGTAAACAAGCACTAATAAGTTTTTCGGTAGGACTGAATTGATTCTCAAACAGTCAGATCTAATATGAGATTTGTTTGCGCACTAAATTGCTAGCAAATATTGAAATGTCATATTTTTAATTATAAATGCTTGAATGTCATCTTCTTTATATTGCACTCTATAATACGTACATGTACATGCTTATTCATAAAAAGACAACAATGTTTCTTATTAACGCCTGTAATCCACTTTTATCGCCTTCTACGTGTACACATCAGATCTTATTTTCACCCTAATAAATCCCCTAAGAGATTATTATTTTACAAAGAATTAGCAGGTTGCTATGGTGACGTTAAGTAGAAAACTTCACCAATTACCTTTAGTGATAAGTAGAGTACTTAAGCTATACTCGGGCCATTGATTGAAAGCAAAATAAAAAAATAATTATTTTGTTCTCAAAGAAACAATCCTGCATGCACATCGTCTTTTATCCTTTTCTGAATTTTATACCATGGAGCCTAATTGAATCCATACATTTTTACTCATGGATTGGATGGATCCTAAAGTTGGTAAACAAGTATTTCTTTTTGCTGATATATTTGTACATCTCAGTGCGTGCATTCTTTTGAATTTTCTTTTGGCAATCAGCAGATTCAAATGGCTCGTTTAGGGAATTGCTTTTAATGTCAATAATTGGGTTTTTGGTGCCATGTTTTGAATTCAACATCTTATATTGACCTAGCAGTTTAAGTAACGAGTTTTAAGTGCAACTTACTTGATCGTTGACTTGGCTTCTTCCAATTCCCTTTTGGCTATCAGGTCGGTTTTGTTGAGGATTAAGAGGTCAGCAAGCGCCACCTGCCTAAACCAACAATAAACATCGTTGTACATAATTAGTGACCATAAACAAATTCTTTCGTTCTGAGGGGTTCATTGCGTTTCAAGTGGTATAGAAGGAAGACGAGGGTTCGAAAAGAACCTTAATTCATTAGTGGCTTAAGATAATTTACCACGCGAAGTGTGTCTAAAGCACGTATCAGGAGTGCTAAATTTCACTCTGTCCTCTATCGACGTTATAGAGCCGAGTTGCTATTTGTCCACTGCTTTATAGAATATAGTATACCTCTAAAACATTGGCTAGAATTCCCCTTATTATGAAATAGTCTTATTATGTGTAATTATTGACTGTTTTAAGTTGTAAATTCATCGTTGTTTAAATAAACTTAACTAGAAAATTACATTATAATATTGGTTATAAATTACACAAATTTAAGCGCAAAATTCAAAATCGCACATGCAAGAATTTCAATTTCAAATAAATAATCAGGCTCATAAACATCCACTACCACATCCATTTAGCACTTTTAACCTGAAACGTAATATACATGTACATGTAAAAACACTCATCCAAATATGTACATGTATTGCAAGAACTTATTATAGTTTTGAGTTTAACGGCGCGGCGTTATAAAAACGAAAAAAATCGAAGGTAGATTACGTTTTGATTTATTTTTAGGTATAGTCTCTAAATGTTCATACTGTATATTATAATTATAAGGCAGGAATATAAGAATGTTTTTCACAGTGCACATACAAATTACACAATAGCAGCAAGTTGTTTATCGTTTCCATGCATAACAACGCGATTGCAATTATGGAAATACTTTTTTTTGCCTATTTTGGTATGAAATTAGATATAGCTATAATATCTGAAAATTTATTCGTCTTTCAACATGCATGCTGCACCCAGTGAAAACTAGCTTTAATTGGATAGGGGCATTTTCATTTTCAAAAATAGGTTTTTCACTTTACATAATTCTCAGAGCTGAATTTAGCGTTAACTCTAATTGTTATTCACGCATTTCAAAGCCGTTGCATGTTCCAGCTTTATTTGTGAAATTTCTTTGTTTCTGATGTGCTGAATGATTATAACACTTGCCAAGATGGCTGTCGCCCAATTGGTTGTAACTTTGTCGAATATTCAGCTATAGCACAGAGTAAAATAGGGATCATTTCGCCTCATCTGCACCCCTTATATTTTCATTCCCTCTCTGAAAGGTCTCTATCGTGATATGGTATATAATTTTGGATCAATATCGCCTTTAAATTTCCAAATGTTGATTGACGCGTTTCTGCTGGCTGCCTTCTAATTTAACAAACATTATTCAATTACCGAAAACAAAAGCGATGAAAGGTCTCGTTGGGTTTGCGATCGAATTTGCCGAGCTTGGTGCACAAATTGCGCATCACCATATAAACAGACACATGGAAATCGGCATACTTTTTAGCCAATGGCGTTGCCGGGCACGTTTCAGCGGCAGCCAATCACCAGCTTCCGATTTAAAGGTTGTAATCATGCATAAATAAATTGCATTAAGTGAAGGCAAAATAGGGGTATACCGTTGGGGGAGGGGGGCAACTACAGTCGCTCAGACCCGAAGTTTCAACCCTGATTATTTCTGCCAAGAAATATATGGGAATGTGTAGTCGAAATTGAATTTACATTTATTGTGTGTGTACTTGTATAGTTGCATGTATGCCGCCACTTCAAAAGGCTTAGATGTATAAAATTGGGGGATTGACGAAAGGCGTTTTTATCGACTAGAAGAAAAATAAGTATAAGCCTTTCGACAAAAAAACTCTAAAGAACCTGTACATAGAGCAACATACACTGTATACAGTTTACGGTATCAAGTCAGTTGCTATCACTATTACATTGGTGTTATACTTTTTCCCATCGCCTCTTCACTTTTCTTCCATTATATGTATGTACAAGTATAATTTGTGACACACTGGCAAAACATTTTTCAACGTATTACATTGGCAAGCGCATCACAAAATCACGTTTGTAACTATGCATCTTTTAATCTATAAACATAAAACTTGAAGAACGTGCTGTAAAAACTTTGCAAAAACGTTTCGAAAATGAAGAAAGAAAGCTAATAATAATACCAACTGCACGTACAGTGCATGCATGTACGTTTCGAATATACTTTTCCTGCATGGGAACTTTCGAATATATTTTACCAGTTACACATATGTTTCGAAATCGGGCCTAGGTTGCAGTATCGAATGTATATTTTCTACGTTTACGATTGCGAATAAACGCATGAAGGAAATTCCTTTACATTAATCTATACACTTTGAAAACCATCCCATGAATTTCACCTGTCTACCAAATTTCAGCACTTACGGATTTAGCGAAGTATTTTAAAAATGATATGCAAACTGTCGAGACTGACAGACTCCAAACCAGTTGACTTAAATAGAAGGTTTTTAAAGTGTCAATTGCTCTTAAAAATATCCACCATTATCATGAGCATCAAGCCATTTATCAAGTCATTAAACGTCATGGTTCTGTGGATATATCATGAATATTACAGTCTTAATGGTTGACCAACTAAAAAAAATCAAGGAGTCAAGGGAGCGTCCATAAATTATGTAACGCTGATAATACCGGTTCTTGTGTTTTGGTATTAAACTATAACCAGTAAAAAAATTGGAGCTTTGTTTAACCGTATGTGTCAAAATGGCACTGAAACACCTAGATTGACCATTGAAAGTATTTTTGGACAATATAATTCTGGAAAAGATATGGTTTTGGGGGTGAGTGCATATTCCTTATTCCTTCGTCTACCTACCTAACTGGGTTTTCACATTCTATAAAGTCAAAACCCCATGGCGTCCATGTAGCTTACGTTCAGTGGTTGGTCAACCATGCACACTGCATGGCATTTTTTTTCGCGAAAAACGAAATTTAAGCTTAGTGTAATTTTCATTCCAATTTCACATTCAGGTGTATTTCTGATTATCATTTTGCGTGTGTACAGCGGCAGCTGCCGGTTGCTTTGCAAGTTGCGCACCAGGGGCTTCCTTTGTGCAATGTTGTCTCTCATTGAATAAGTTATATAGCGTATAATCACATAATATTTGGTGGAATGATCCCCTTATCAAATAAGCGGATAATCGTTCATAAATAGGCCCTCCATGCATGGCATATTCCTCCCTCTCTTCTCCCCATTTCACGATGACAGATATACGGTATATTCGTATCAGAAAACTGCATGTGGGCTAATTCAGTTAGGTTTATAAGGTCTATATGATCGATAGGAAAGGGGGAATCGAGAAGGTGGTTTTTTGACAAAAAAAAATTCGGAGGGGGAGGGTGGTGGACAGGGTTCTGCATGTGGATTAAATGAAGCCAGTTGAGCTAATTGTCGGCGAATCTCGCTTTATTTGCCGCTGTGAATTGTAAACTCCACTTCAAATGGCTAATGCCAAATTCGAGCATTAAACGTTTCGAATACCATAATTAACGCCACAATTCAACTACTCGGCTATATGTGTTCGACGCATGCATATTACGTCCTGAAAGTCAAGTGGCGTATACACGCAAGACTGGTAATTTAATTGTAACACTTAGACATGTACATGTATTTGCTCCTGGTTAATGTATTCAAAAATTAGTTCTTACCTTATGGCTTCGTTTAGCTTGCTGTCTGGACGTAACTCGCCGATTTGCTGCAAAATACAAATTATAGGAATTAATTCGAGTGAAATCGTGCGAATTTTTTCATTAAAAAATATCAAAATCTTCGATTTAAATAAAATTCTGATGTGATTCATAGAATGGTATATGGATGGAGGAAAAATTCGAATGCAATAAGAGTAGTTCACTGGACCACGTTTCCCAGGGATAAAAATACATGTTGCATACTGTATATGCAAAAAATTTACTAAATCCATAAGTGCTGAAATTTGGTAGACAAGTGTCCTGCTCCAGCACAAATGCAGTAAGAAAATGGGCTTCTCCTAAGGGCTCGCAGGCTGGCAGTGATTGCCTAGCGTTAAGGGGTAATTAGGCTTGATAATTGTTAGGCAATCGATAGGATTCGATTAGCAGAGAGAATCGAATGAATTTTTCTTATGGGATTTCGAATACAATACAGGTTGAGGAAACATTCGAATATTATAAGAGTAAGTCAAATTTTCCAGAAACGAAAATACATTTTTGCAAATACACGTATGCAACAAATTTCTTGTGTAAATGGTTGACCTGCTCCAGCAAAGACACAATAAGAAAGTGGGCTTCTCCTCAAGGCCCGCATGCTGGCAGTGATTGCCTGCCCGTTAGGGGTAGATAAACACACAAAAATAATAAAAAGGAAAATTTCCGACACTGTTACAGGTGTGATAAGTCAAGCTGAAATAACCTTATAAATTACACGTTTGTGCAGATTTGAAGCAGATTTCTCAACAAAGCATGTTTATTAATTTCAGTAAGAGAAATGCAGTGAGATGTATTTTCATCTCTGCAAAAAAGTTATCCAGATATGACTTCTGCTGTACTGCTCTCGTTACCTTTGAGATTTTCCTCAATCTACAGTATATCGTATTCTAAATCAAGAATTTCATTTAAGGTTTTGAGACTTTTTATTTTTACGTCTTATACGTGTAAAAACACTGTATTACACGTTTGCTCCGATAGTTTTCATTTACTGCAACTAAATTAAACATTTTTAATCTTCAGGTCAGTTTGTAGCAAAAACTTGAAACTGTGCACATAACTGTTAGTTATCACATTCATGGTCGATCAAAGAACATGGCCGGGTTGTCAG
Organism: Kryphioiulus occultus; assembly: GCA_034687865.1. Taxonomy (NCBI): domain Eukaryota; kingdom Metazoa; phylum Arthropoda; class Diplopoda; order Julida; family Julidae; genus Kryphioiulus; species Kryphioiulus occultus. The sequence continues at coordinate 11,666 of JAQGAF010002800.1, forward strand.
AACGCAAAATGCATTTATACGTAGAACTGATGCGATATGATATCAATTGCAATTGCAATTTCCATTAAATCAACAGAATGGCTTGATTGCAGCGCATCTCTAGAATATGGATGCGTTTAATTCGCCATCATATCCTTCAGGCAATGATTCCTTCGCTCATTTTGGTAGTTTTATCGACTACGTTTTAATCGAGATCGGCTATAGTATATTTATTTCTCTAGTCTTGCGCGCAATATACAGGTTCTAGCGAGCCCTATATTAAAATATTTTTCATTAAGTCGCTCAAGTTGCCTAAAGTGAGCTGTTATAAATTTATTTAAAACAATCAGATGAAAAGATAGCGGCATTCGTGAGCTTTTTCCATCCCAATGACAACGTTGGCTGAAGGGCAATCAGCGGCTGCCATTGTTTTGTTAGAACCAAAACAAAACGTTGGATTTTCATTTGATCATAATTAAACCGCGCTCCGCTTCTCCCATTCATTTCCAATATGGACGTGCCATTTGCATGGGCTTTAATTTCTCCTTGTTATTACACTGTGAGGTTCCATTCCTTGCTCATGCACCAGGGTTCCAAAAGACCCATTGTTTTCCTAGCTGCTGGGCACCCAATGGATGGCAAGCCCTGTGTGTGTCAACAAATGTGGCTTATATGCATGCAGTCCTCTGAACAATTATTAGTGCTTAGCATTAATTGGATTATTAGTCCCATATGGGAGAGGGCAAATGATGCTGGAAGTGATGGGAAATTATGAGAGTTTGACTAAACAAATGTCGGTCAGACTGCCCTATGGATAAGGTGGATAGACCCTGTTTACTGAATTAATGAAGGACAACATCTACACGTATTATTTTTTTAATTTTAGACGTAAAATCCATTCTGTGGAAAGTGGAATGCTATGTCAAAACGATAAGAATAAAAAAATTTATTAGTTTCGGTGTTATTTCGGCAGTGACTAGCTGCACAGTTTTTAATCTTCTTCGAAAACATGCATGAAAACCGATCTGAACGGTAACATTTCAAGTCTTGGTATAGTATGCTATAAATCAAGTGGTTCCCAAACTTTCTGGGACTGCAACCCACTTTAGCATGACGGACTTCGCGACCCACCAACTAACATTGCTGACCATGAGGGAGGTCCTAAGACAATACAGTGACGCCCCTTTAAAACTCTGAAAACTTCCCCTTTAAGCCTCTGAAAACTTCTGAAAAATTGTATTTTTGCAGAAATATTTCAATTCAATTGTAGAAATTCATGTTACAGTCACGCCATAGACAAATGTTAGTAAAACGCGATTACTAATAAGGATTTTAGTTCGTTTTCTATAAAAAATATATGGTTAAACATATTGATTTTAAAACTTCAGGAAATGCCATGCAGGCAATTTTTTTAAATGCGACCAGAAATGGATTTTTGTGAAGATGATTTTTAGCTACTTTAAAAGACAAGATCATTTTGCAGTGCCTTTTAACTCAGCTTTTAAAAAACTTTTTACTTTTGAATGTACGTGTATTTTACACGTATACTGCAGGTCAGTACTGAAGGCTGTACTGTTTTAGACGATCCAAAGTCATTTTCTGGAGCAAGTCGATTGCACCAATTCCCCCTTTATTCATCCGTGTTCGTTTTTTCATTACCCATCTCTCATTCATGTCTGATTTAAATTGTCACAATTTTCATACATGTATTTTAAAATTTGTTCGCGACCCACCAAATATCGGCTATCTGCATGGGTCACGACCCATATATTGTATGGGAACCACTGCTATAAATTATACATGTAAAATCAATATGTGTACCCATATATTTTTTTTTTAGAAAAACAAACTAAAATCCTTATTAGTAATCGCGTTTTACTAACATTTCATGATACAGTGTCTGAAAATGATTTCCACAACTTTGTTATGTTGATACAATTTTCGGCTTACACCATCTACATGTACATGTTTATTCGATGCCCTTCTTCTACTCCCCTTAAGGACATTGAGGAGGAAGACATGCTAAAGAATGTCATGGTCCAATCCCAACTCTCATACCAAACATTTTTGATTGAGGTCTTGATGTTGATGGCGTACTTTGCGATTCGCCTTTCGCCACGCGACAGGGGATAATAATAGATAAATTGTTCTTCTGGAAAGTGGACATAGTGTTGTCCTTAAATGAAACACAGTGTCTTTCATTTCCTGTCTGTGTGGTGTCCCTTGGGCACCTACCGCTAAACCCCTTAGAGCTGTTGACTCAAACAGTGGGATGCAAACAGAACAACGGACTTCCCTCGCTAAGAAATTATGCTTATTTCTATTAACTTTTCATAACATCAAGTGTTTGGGTTCATTTTAAACGCGGGATTCGGACCCCACCCTAAACGATTGCCACCCTATACGCCAGCAATTTCCGGTTCTATTGTCACACGTTTCAGTGGACAAACTGAAGGGCATCTTGCCAGGGAATAAACAAAGGAATACAACGCTATGAATGGAGGCATGGATATTTACATGGATTTTGCGGTTTGACTACTCTTATAAAACAATTTTAGCTAAGTTCTAGTATCCTGTAGGTACGTGTATCAAGGTATTTTGATGGTTTATTATTGCTATACGAAATTTGCAAGTTTCATTATTCAGGTTTCCCCCGATATGACATTTTCAACTTTCTTGAGTTTTCCAGGTTTTAAAACAAATTTCCCTGACCACCATGGCCATTGAAAATGCAAAATGACATGCCAATGTAAGGAATGCTATATTTATTGCTTATTATACATGAACAATATCTGAACAGGAGATAGTTCACATGTTCACAAGGAATCAGAAAATTTAGATTAAGTTTTCTTAATTTCTTTTACAGAATTGCTTGTCATCTATTGATTTTTGTGCTAACCAATAACTGGCTATGCAAAATCTGTTATTGATTTGTTAAATTTAATTCCCTGACTATTTAAAAGTGAATTAATTTTCCCTAACTGTTTCTGGAATCCAGACTGTTTCAATTTCCATGACTTTTTTAGGTCTGTGGGAGCCCTCTTATGGTTGTTGAAAGGTTTCTTTTATACCCAATGTATTTAATAGGTTCCCTCTTCCCATGAAACCTTTATAATTTAAAAAAACCTGGAATGGAACTAATATTATGTTTAGCTATTCGGGTATCAACAATTGAACAATACGAACTATTTTGTTGAGGACCTAGTTGGATGCATTTGAAAAAGCTAGAACCTTTGAACGTAGTGAAAGATTTTAGCAAGTGATGACTCCCTTTATCTGTGACAACTTCTTCCTTCCAGACACATTGCAATGCTCTGGAATTCTGACCAAAATCAACTTTTGATCATAATATATTTGGTTAGCTTTTCACAGAAATGTACGGAAATTCAGTACGTCCAGTAAGACCAGCCCTTACATCATGGTAAAAGTACATGTTGCTGAGGCGCTACAGCCCCATCCCTTGCCTAAGTTATTCCTCCTAAAAACCTAGTTACATGCCCTAAAGCGGTTAGGGTCAAACACGTGCTACGCAGCTGCTACGTCATCGGTTGCAAAAAGCCTCTGACTTTGAAATTTAAATTGGCAGCGATGCAGAAAATGAAGTTTTGGTCCTCTTAGGGGGCTGTCACGACTGTTGTGGACAGTTTGTTCTGGTCAAATTGTTTTTGACACCCTTCCCACGTGAACAGCGCCCTCTTTTTTCCTTTTCATCTTCGGCATTTCCTCCGACAGTCGTTAAAACTTTCTTTCTCGTCAACTTTTGAGCGTGGTTCCTTTTTAAATATTTGACTTGGGTCACGTGAGCCTAGGTTCCTACATTGGGGGTGCATTCCCATCAACGCTCAGACATTTGAAAAAGGCAAATAGCTGACATGAGCTGTTTTCAAAATGGTTCTCAGAAATGACCGAAACGATTAAAAAGTGTTCAGACTGATGAGGAATTTGGGGCATTTTGTTATTGCTTCCCGTGCCTATTTTTCTTTTCTTAAGCCGTCATTTTGGTCACAGCGTTTTCTCGCTCGATCAGAAGGTGTTATGTTGACTTTAAAACTCCTTACGAAAAATGATGAAACTTGGAACACTGCTCAAGAGGTTACATTTAGTGGCAAATAAACATGCCGTGACATCCAATGCAATCTTCCGAATATTTCCTGCATTTCATGTATTATTTCATTGTGCTCGTAAGCAAGTGATCTGTTTCTTTGGCTAAAAATCTGTTTTGCATGTATTTGCTACAATGACCCGAGTTAAAAACTAGAAAAATGTACACTAAGTACGAAGAGCTAGCAAATTGCAGTGATACCAAAAGGGAACTAATGCTTACTATACATGTACAGTATTCTATACAATTAGAACTAATAATGTTTGGCAAAATTTGTACTTTGGTTTACATGCTATTTAACTTATAATGTGATCTTACTTACCGAAAGGCAAAATTTTGCATCGACCACCGTGATAACGCCTGGAAATTACAAATAAGCACAATTTATTTCATGTATACAGTACAAATGAGGATGTTGCAAATTGAAGCGAATTATTATACGAGCTAAACGGTCATAAACAATTTCACCCATTTATTTCAATGGTTCGCCAAAATGTTTATGGCGAAAAGCATGCATTAAATTTCACAAAAATATGCGGTTTGTATTTGGTTGCGATGGCTTACAACTTCATTGTTAATGAAGTTCATATTGATCATGCAAAATTCATGTTTGCTATGAACAGATCTATTTGTCCATTTTACATAGTCGGGCTGAAGATTGGCGATGTTAAGTACATGTACCATAGTAATAAAAATGCATGCATTCTTTAGTAATCACATTGCAAGCTATACTGTGATGCATGTTTATGCATGGATGTTAATACATTTTAAAACATTGCTGTAAACCTTTTGCCCTACTAGGCTTCTGTGCGCCACGTTTGCTGTTTGTCCATTGGAAATTTACATGGATTTTGTGGTTCGAGTACTTTTACAAAACAATTTTAGCTAATTTCTAGTATCCTGTAGGTACGTGTAACAAGGTATTTTTATGGATTATTATTGTTATACAAAATTTACAAGGTCCACTATTCAGCGTTCCCCCAGATATGACATTTTCAACTTCCCTGACTTTTCCAGGTTTTAAAACAAATTTCCTTGACCACCCTGGTCATTGTAAATGCAAAAATATGGCATGCCAATGTAAGGAATGCTATATTTATTGCTTATTATACATGTACAATATGTGAGCAGGAGAGAGAGCACCCATGTTCACAAGGAATCAGAAAATTAGGATTAGTTTTCTTAATTCGTGCAAATTCATGCTTTTACAGAACTGCTTGTCATCTCTGGATTTTTGTGCTAACCAATAACTGGCAATGCAAAATCCGTCATTGGTTTGTTGAATTTCCCTGACTTTTTAAAAGTGAATTAAATTTCCCTAACTGTTACTGGAATCCAGGCTGTTTCAATTTCCATTTTGCCCTACTAGTTAAAGAAATTGTCAAAAATTTCTATCAAATTTTCGCAAAAAGTATTCATTTTTGAGAAAAAGTATATATAGCTCTCTCCCCATTTGTGCTTCAGCAATTGTGCTCCAATAAGGCAAAGCGTGTTCCAATATACCGTCTGATTTTCGTTAAAATTCCGCCCAAACGTGCCCATCGGCAATGTCCCCCTCTAGATGGCGCCAGGCGTCGCCCAGCTTCCTCAAAATTGAACAATGCCCATAAATGTAGTAAATCCTTGCGCGTGTTACGTTTTGGCAATGGCAGGGATTGTTATTTAGTCCCATCGGAACTGACTTAATCCAGGTACAACAAATGAGCTGTTTTATTGCTCTGGGTGTTGACGTGGGAGTGGGGCATCTGTTGCTGCTAGCCCTTGTTTTAATTGTGTTCATTGTCTGTCTGGGCTTTTTATGGGAACTGGGTCCTGTCCCGCGATGAACGTGTGAGGTCCATCCGTAAAAATGTAACCAAAAGTAAACAAATGTCGGGCCTGCCTCCATAAAAGTTCATATGTTTTGTTTAGATACGAACTTGTGTAGTTTGGGAGGCCGAAAATTAACACAAATGGCTCGTTGTTGTTGCCTTTTAAAACGCTTGGCGGCATTTTTGGCAACAGTCATTTATTTGTTGGGGGAAGGTACATGGGGGTGGACAACGCACAACATACACTAAGAGAAAGCTTCCGCGTTCGCTTTAACAGCTTTTTAAATGGCCCATAAAAATCGCATTAATAACAACAACAACGCCATTGGTGAGCCTGTCATGACGGGATGGGTGGGGGCAGCGTGGAGAATATGCGAAAATCGGGTGAGAAATTCAAGGACCCAAAGTACTTTTTCTTAAAATTTGGCGTGAGAAAATACTCCACAGAAAGGATATTTTAGTCTCAATTTTTTTCATATATCACTATATTATATTTGGCTAGCAACTGTAAAGCTGCATTTCAATAAAATTAAAGGATGATTGAAGTCACAACATGTATTGTTAACTCTTTATTTGATACGTGAAGGGTGTAAAACCTGACTGGTGTAGACCGATTCCAGGTTTTAAAACAAATTCCCTGGCCATTATAAATGCAGAAACATGACAAGCTAATATAAGGATTGCACAAATTTGCATAAGAAAACAGCAAATTTAGATTAGCTTTAAAAAATTAATATTATTACGATGTATTTCTTCCTCATTTTTGTTTTTGTGTTAACCAATAATTATCTATGTCAAATTTATTACTGAATTGTTGAATTTCCCTGACTTTTTCAAAGTACATGTAAATCAATTTTCCTAACTTTTTCAGGCCTTCTTAATTTCCCTGACTTTACAAGGTCTGGGGGAACCCTGAATTAATTTATAAGCATTTGCTTAATTTATTTACATTGTCTTGGAAAAATACAATGGTAATTTTTGAAAAATTACAATTTCGAATTGTTTCCATAAAAGAAACAGTAAAGCAGGCACATTGTTCTGTGGTCCATTGATAAAACACAATATTTGCCTATGATCCATGTTTTTAAATTTCGCAAAACCCGCACGTTCATTTTTGAAATCAGGATTATATTAAACGAAATTAACGCTAGGTGGCGCTATGGGAACGTAAGCGAAATTTTTACTTTATACCCAGTATTAAATATGAAATATTATTGAACATTTTACGGGACTTTCGGATGTTTTATAGGTGATATTTACACATAGTTAGAATTTATTTATGCAGTATTATGAAATGATGTCGGAATCATTAACATTTCAGGTCATACGTAAACAAGTTTTACTAACAAAACAAGTGGCTACATGTACCGATATAATAAAAATATTAATCATTTTGAACTTACCATCAAGATATATATCGGACCCCAGATCATCATCAAGCCAGAACATAGCTGCAATTGGTCCTACAAAATTAATTACAAATAGCATGAGATCAGTTGTTTCTGCAACTGCGTTCATAATGTAGCAAAATAATTTCAGGTAGAATCACCAGGGTCAGCTAATCCTGTAGTTTCCAGTAAAATATAATCGAATTTGCCCCTTTTGTTCATTAAATTTTCAATAGCTTTCACTCCATTGTCTCTGCATACAAAAACATAAAATCGAGAATTAGACAATTTTACGAATAACACTGCAAACAAAGGATATTTCGACATTACTCACTTTACAGAACAACATAGGCATCCATTTCGTAGCTCTAACCATTCTTCATAAAGGGCACCTTCTTGACCAATGGCCAGTGATTTTTCCAATGCACTGCCTGAAATGGGGCATAAATTTATGAAAAATCCCAATTTTTTCAAGTGAAAAAATGTGATTTCAAAGTTGTACCTTCTCCAAATTCATTTAATATGACAGCTATTCGTTTTTCATGTTGTTCCGTTAATATATAATTCAATAACGTGGTTTTTCCGGCTCCTAATAAACATTTAAAATTAAAAATAATCTAAACATTATTGATGCGAATTCTCAGTCGAACCAATTTTATTACAATTCGTGTTCACTGTTTGGCTCCTTCTCAAGGAACTTCCATCAGGTGACCCTTGAACATTTAGAGTGTTGCATAAAATTATAATTTCTTTTTTTTAACATACTGTATTTGTAATAAAATATGGCAAACATAATGCATACGTTATTAATATTTCGTTGTACAGGGTACATTGTCAAAATTACGTAACTTAAAAAAATGTCAAATAACTTCGTGTTGGTTTTTGCCTAAAGATGGCACTGCATGTGTGCAATTATTTATAGGGCCTCTTAGCTATATGGTCATATAAGTAAACTCAGTAAAGGTAATTTTTGTTAACAACAAAACAACAGTTCTACATGTATTACGTAATGAAAAATACGTTCCCATGATACCCGAGGCCCTTAAAAGATTTGTCGATAATAACGTGTATGGGACTGCCAAGAGTCCCAATATGGCGTACATCTAAGCATGAAGTTCAAAGCAGCTTCACTTGTCATTTTTCAAAGGAATATACAGTGCTTTATAATATTTACGTAAATTTAACACTGGAATTTCAACCAAGATAGGTGATTTGAGCAGATTAATGAGGCACACTCAATAAAGAGGGTATATGAAAAACAAACAATCCAATAAATAGTTTTAAACTAACACAAAATGCAGAAGGGGTCACACGCAGTCTGCTCAAGAATTCCAGGAATATCGGAAAACGCTGGTTCTTACCTAAATAGCCAGTTATTACTGTTACAGGTATTTTTGCAGGCGAAGCTGGTACAAGAGTAGGAATATCTTCATCAGACGAATCCATCATTTAGTAAATTCAAATTACATGCAACGTAAAAATACTTGACAAATATCGGTGGGACAGCAATCGACTGGTGGTGGAGCCACTTACCTGATCAGC
>JAQGAF010002801.1:0-20485 GCA_034687865.1 Kryphioiulus occultus
CTTCAATGACTTCACTGGGACTTCAATGACTTCACTGGGACTTCAATGACTTCACTGGGACTTCAATGACTTCACTGGGACTTCAATGACTTCACTGACTTCACTGGGACTTCAATGACTTCACTGGGACTTCAATGACTTCACTGGGACTTCAATGACTCCAGTAGACTTCAACCAACATGTACATCTGACTTCACAAGTTGCCAACCCCTTGCAATTGGCTCTCTTAATGCTGGCTTACCCACTTCAAGGGGTTTTCTTCCACCCTAGGCTTTCAAGGGGTTTAACTCCTCAGCGAAATATGGCAATCTTGATCAAAACCTATCAAGCAAACTTTTAAACCGGCACCCCTTTCAAACAAGCCCTTCTTTAGTGGGGTCGAGGGTCGTTCATAAACTGCGTCCCTGCTGCCGCTACTGCACCCTCTTGCATTTTTAATGTTTACACCGTGACGTGCGCTCCCTTCCACCTATTTACTTGGCTTTTATGATTTCCTGAAACGCAATTTCCACATGAAAGGTGAACAGTGCGTTTTTTGTGCCTGGCCATCATCATTATGTACATGTATATTCCCCAATCGACCAGCGGCGAAATAGGCGCGTGTCGGAATTTGAAAAAGAGGGACGTTGCCGGAGCGATCACGTACGCCTGATGACGTCATTGGGCTCGATCGATGGCCCCACTCCCCACCCCTGCCCCCAGCATGATGCCGAGCACGAAATGCACAGCAGCCGTTGAATCGCAACCACGACCACCACACGCAACACGCACATTCAGAGATTGACCCTGGGCTGACAGCAATTGTTGTTGAAAAGACCAGCGTGAGTTGTCATGGTTTCGGGAGGGGGCGCTGGGGGGCCAGGTCTAGCTGACACCAAAACCCGTAGTTCAACTGCACGTTGTTTGGCCGCGTTTGTTGTTTTTAGTTTAGTTTTTTTTCCTAGACTGTCAGCACGAAATGCTCGTGTAGTAATAGCAGCCTGGCGCTAATTTTAGCCAGTAACGATTTTCGCCCTGCTCCTAACCGCTGTTTTGTTCTTTCAGAATCATCCCCAAAGAAGTCGTCCGAGGAAAGTCAGGCGGTTGTCCAGTTTCCCTTCGTCCCAAGGTAGTAAGCACGTTGAATTTTATGACACTAAATGGCCAGCCTAAGAATGATAGCCACTGGTCAGAGCACGACTGACCATGCACTATACAATGTACATGTACATGCACAGAGGCTTTTCGAGTTTCGTCAAATTGAAACCGTCACGCATTGCATGAATGCCACCTGGAATGCTGACCCATCACAACTCCTGACATTTGAACCCATTTGACAGCTTGACAACTTGTTGCACGAGTGGCTTTGCTCGGACTTGGCTACCACTGATAGACTAGCTTATGATGTTTAGACGCTGATGACACCCAAAAAATACTTCCCGATCTTATACGAGATGTTTAACGTAGCAAATGACAAATCGAGACATTAAAACTGGCAGCTGACATGAAATACGCACGCAAAACGAAAGTTTTACTTTCGTGCCACCCTGTAGCCTCGCTACCCTTGTCAGGGGGCAACCCGCCTCGCTTCGAAGCTATCAATGGTTGCCAGATGTCGAGGGTAATTTTTTTCTAATAAAATTTTTGTCGAATTCTTATTTACTTATTTTCTAGTAAATTGTACAATAAGTGAAAATTGAGCCAATATCACGTCACGATAAATGTTGCCATCTTAAAAAACACCTGTCAGAAATAACATACAGAAATGTATATGGTTCCATGGAATTGTCATTGAAATTCAACATTAAAATTCCATTTGCTGTCACATGTCTAGTTAGTTGTATTATTACTTAGCACAAAATTCAATAGATGGCACTCGGTCAGCCCCGCGCCTATACAAATTTGGATTTATAGAAATATAGAACAGCACCGTTTAGATCATTTAGGGGAAAATCAGTGGTGCGCTTGTCAGTTTCAAAAAAATTAAATTTGCTGTTTCCTTAAGAATTTTTATTTTATTCTATCTCCTTTAAGCAAGACTTCGCGTGCCTTATATTGGCATTTGACGTATTTTATATATCGTATTTTGTTAATTACGTATTCAGAGAAATGCCCTTTAGAAACTGGATACGTCAAAGATGCTAAAATTTCTTACATGGGAAACCCTGTTTAGGTAGTTCAAACTCGAGTCAGAAATTTAGTAAATTATTTGTATTTTCTAAGATTTACAACTCAATAACTTTACTCATTGAGTACAACGGAATTCGATTATTTGTTATGGAAGAAGTCAGTAAAAGGAAAATTATTAACACGTATAAAGCTTCGCAGTAATAATCACAAGAGCATTCTTCGAAATTTTAACATTGCGAGTATGGGCTTCATGGTCGCCTGGAAAGATAATTCGCTTTGAAAATGGGGGATTAATAGAAGAGTGAAGGGCGTAGACGTTTCCAGAAACGCTGGCATAATAATTCTCAAGTTGAGTCGATGGTGGGCATTATTAGTTAAAAGTCAAAGGTGAGCTAGTGTGGTGGTTGAGGTTTTTTTTTCCTTTCCCCTATACGTGTATTCTATTCCCTTTACGTTACCAGGGGCAATTTGTAAATGGAAAATTGGAAGAAGATGCGATTTTTAAAAGTAGGAAAAGCGGCTGGCGTGTTTTTACGAGTTGTTTTGGTGGGAGACGCCGAAAGACGGCAATGATCGAAGGCCCGCTGACGTCATTCGCACGTCCGACATCGATCGGGGCCCAGTGACGTCAAAGGTGACGTCATTGGTACGATCGATAACCGATACGCCAGCTTTAACTGTCTCGTTCGTGTCAACGCCAGAATGGAAGCCACCAGTCGAATTAATTCAAATCACGTGGTCCACGAACGACCAATAGGAGGCATGCACGACGCATTAACGGGGATTAACTAATGCCACGATTACAGGGCGTCTTAAAATACATGTACGTACAGCCAGAACAACGTCACCCGGAAATATGACGTCACGAATGAACTGCGACATCTTTAGACGCTAACACAGTCAGTGTTACTGACATTATTCCGACACTGACAGTAATACTGAGGACATACCGAAATCTCGTTTTCCATTGTCGAATTTAAAATACAAAACAACAACGCTTTCGCTATTGTCTAGGTTGTAAAACTAGATTTTATTTGGTATGTCTTCTGTAAAGGTATTCACAAATTCGTATAATAGTAACGAGATTGGAACATCAGTCCATTAGTACTGCGCCCATTACAAGATCATAATACTGTACCTACATGTATTTGTTGGAATTTGCAGTTTTGCTAGCCGGGAGACCCCATTGGATAGACGTTCAATTTCACACTCGATTTCAACACTCGGACCTCATGACCTTCCATGTTGTTTCCGGGTTGAATTCAAGCTGACAGTACCTGTTGATGCTGTCACTGCATTTATGTGCAGTCGTTAAGTTAACTTAAATAAGACCCACCTTACACCGAAGCAACATGGCCATTCGTGAAGTTTCTCAAACGGTCAAGTTAGGGGTGTGTTCTAGCTGGGTTTTCTAAAACCAGATACAGCATTCTTCCTAAGGGGACATGTACATGCCAGGTTTTATATTTACCACAAAGCCTGCTTATGACGAACACCTATTTAAGGTGTTTACATGCCAGCGAGTGTCTCGAATAAAACAACTATCACGCAGATTCTGAAAATCAAGTCCGCTTTAACTTGAGTCAAGGTAGGCGAAACTAGTTTTCACGCATGACTCAAAGCGAGTCACGATGTGAAAGTGAATTAAGTGAACGAGTGTGAATGAAGAAAGTGGACTTCTCCTAAAAATACCTTATACTGTGTACAACTGATCATCAAAAGCAAGCGTCTCCTAAAAGGGACCTTACACGGCTAGTAATACTGTCAGTCACTTTAGAATCAGTAAAAATGTCAGTATGCGACAATATTTTCGCGACCCTACATGGTCAATATTTTACTGTCAGTAAAAAGCTCAGTATCATCGTGGACTTCGTCGAGTGAGGTTCTAAAGTACCACGGATCGAAATGAAAGGCAAAAGCCTATTTAGAGACTTACGAGGCTTATTTAGCGACAATTTCAATACTCGCTCGCAAACGGTACGATGATGATTGAGATAAACAGCGGAAAAGGTGTTCTCGGACGAATTTCTTTGACGAAATCCAACTTATGTGGCACGTCCGTCTTCCATGGCTGCTGGCGCAATACTGACAGATTAATGATGAACGCCCTTATACAGTCCCGATAATCCGGATAATCGCCATTATCGCACATCAATACATCAATACCCTTACACGATCAGTATTACTTTCTGTATAGGCTGGCAGTGATTGCATGGCGGATAGAGGCAGCTAAATCAGACATGTACATTGTTACGTAAGGTTAGGTTAGGCCGAACATCAAAATCTGAAAGATGGATAAATTCGGACAGCTAAGACAGGTGTCATTCTTGAATACTAGACAAGATTAATGTTACGGGGTCATCCGGGTACTGAGTTAAATTGACGGTGGTGGGACTCTGTGAGATTAATTCCTTTTCATTTTTCACCCCCTAGGTCTCCAGACGAGACACCTATTTATAAATCGCGTCGTTTCCCTCGTTCACCACCCATCCAGCGCCAGTCGTCCATTTGCCTTCCGACCAGCGATGAGCACCTGGAGGCCGAGGGGGGCAACCCGCACCCCCCGGCCGTGGCCCTAGCCTCCCCCGAAGAGTCCTCGTCCTTCGAAGAGCCCAGCAGTCACTGCGAAGAGGCCCAGGGGGAGAAGACACGCAGGGTGGCGGCGGAGGTGCATCAGGTGCCCAGGGACGTAGGATTCGGTCGACCCCTCAAGAGGCAAGTGCATATCCCCAATATCAACAGATAGTGTGAACTAAAGTCGCCATACATTTCTATTATGACACCCAAAAGAACAGTTAATTAGCTGTGTAGGGGTGGGAGAAACCATAAATAACTACGGAATGACCTAACCTTAGAACCCAAACAGTTAAATTACCAAAACGTGATATTAATGAACAACATAGGAATAAAAAAACGACTGCCCCTGTAGGATGCGCACGAACAGGTATCCACTTGTGGAAATGACTGCCCTTACGAATGTTTCTTGGCAGTTGCTATGCTATGGTACATATCGGGTTAACAATGCTCAATTTCACTCTGCCCTCTATTGGCAATATATAACTAATTTACTTGGATTTACTATTAGTCTACTGATGAGAATATAGTACCTCTCAAAATTTGGTATTGGAAATTCCATGACTTCAAACAATTTTCAATGCCTATCAAAATATGGGGTCATTCAATGTTTATGTCATCAATCAATTGTGATTTTCATAAACTGATTCATGATCAATGGCCAAAAAACGCCGTAATATTGTGGTTAACGTGAAAAATGTTCAAAATTCCCCTGACTTTCCCAGGTTTTCCATCGAGTCACAAATCTCCCGACTTTACAAGGGTCTGTGGGAACCCTGCTTTTTAACCGTATTTCTTTCACGAGTATCACGTTTCGGCTATTTCGCTTTTTGGGTTTAGGGTCTGCATGTTCTTTTTGGATTCTGGGACCTAATGTCCTTCGGTTAGTGCTCTAGTTAATAATAAACCACACCAGGCACATCTTTACTAGAGCCTTCTTCTCTCACTTTCAGCTCCAGACACCAGGCGCCCTCGCAGGTCCAGCAGTCGAGCAGAAGTCTGGAGGCCGAGGTGGGTGTCATCAGCGATCGCAAGAAGCGTCCGGCATCATCGGCGGAGGAGCATCTGCTGCGTCCGGCGTCGGCTTCGGACGTCCGCAGCGGCGAGTGGGGGGGCGAGCTGACCGCTGCCGAGCGCATCGGAAGCTCCGAAGACGACGCCATCCTGGGCAGGATGCTGGAAGTTCGCTGCCGTCAGAACAGCCTTCTGCTCCAGGGGCGCCGGGGCAGCGTGGACGATGACGAAGAGCCGAAGAGCAAAGTGCGCTACAACGACACAGGCAGCATGGAGGAGGTGAACGACGACGTCCTTGACCTCTTCCTGGACGAGCCGATGGCAACGCCGGAGGTGACCGAAGCGGCGCCCGAGGAGGTCGAGGGCGCCCAGGGGGAGGCCATGGGCGAGGGAGGCGAACCGGAAGTGCGCAGGCAGCTAACGCGCAAGGACGAAGAGCCAATTACGCTTCAATACAGAAAAATCTGGGAACTCAGAGCCACCTTCGAAGAGGAGGACAACGACGACGACGAGGACGAGGGCAACGGCGGGGACGAAGACGACGACAGCGGCATTTCCCCCAGGATCCTGCCCCCCTACCAGGAACCTTTAGTGGGTCCTCCGTCCCAGCCGGAGTCCTTGGACGTTGGCACCGACCGGGACATTGCCGAAGAACGTTGCGAGGACGCCGACGAGGGTCTGGGGCAGGCCGCATTGCCGGTCGAATTAGCCGAGGATAGTGGACCGACCCCGGTGCCCGATTCGGAAGATGACCCCTGCCCCACAAAGGACGGTGTCCACTGCCCGGCGCTGCCCACGCAGGAGGCCCGGCGGCAAAGCTACAAGAACGTGCTGAGCAAGCGGGCCAAGGAGGGTCAGCAGCAGCAGCCGCCGGCCGACAACAGCTTCGACAGCGTGGAGACGGAGGAGTCGTCCACGGACGCCAGCCGGCTGGAGGTGGTCACCACGTCCATGGAGTCGACCACCGACAACACCGACAGCACGGGCGAGGGCCAGATGCACCGGCTGCAGCAGATGAAGGCGGACAGCGGCTACAAGTCGCTGGAGGCCAACGGGGGCGGATGCCCTGCCAGGATGCCGGTCAAGAAGCAGATCCACTTCGTGCTGGAGGACGACGGCGGCATCGAGGTGATGGACACGGACGAGGGGGTGGCCACCCTCAACCTGCCCGTGGCCGGCGTGCGCCGCAAGGAGAAGCCGGCCGGGGTGCGACGGCAGCCCAACGGTAAGACGGCATCCAAGAAGCGGAGGGAGTACACCCGGGAGCGGCAGGTGGTGGAGAGCTCCTTCGGCAGCGTCACGGAACTGGAGACCGACCCCGTGTCAGGACAGGAGAGCCTGGACGAGGCCCAGGGAAAGGCCTCCGTCTTCCTGCGCTTCTTCAGGACGCCACGGCCAGAGCGACCCACCCGGCCCTTCGCTCGCGACTTCAGCATCGACGAGAAGTCGGACACGCTCTTCAGGGAGTTCAGCCGCAGAGACCCCGGCCTGGAGCTGCAGGGCTCGAGGTGCCGCTCCCCGCGCCTGCATTCCAGGCACCGGCTCTACCAGCGGCACGGCGTGGACGAAGGCCCCGGAAGCCCCCGCCATCCCCGATCAAAACTCTCGCCCCAGGACAGCATCGAGGAAGAGCAGAACAGCCGCTGCGAGGCGGACATGGGCATCAGCCACATTCCAGTCATCAAGGTCGCAGGCGAGGACTCATCGTGATCGGGGTTGTGATCGGGGCTGTGCCGAACAACGCCAGCCGGGTTTCGGGCGATTTTGCCAACTGCAACCTGGTGGTGTTACCTTACGTGGCAGACTCCGAAGATTGGGAAGATGCTAAGATTTCGATAATCACTTCTGGAAATGAGCACGAGCGAAAGAACGTGTCTGCAAAGTTTGAATTTTCTTTGCAGTTGCAGTTTCCGGGAAACGGCAATGTTATACTCACTTTCGGAAATATTTTTTCGTGAACCTGTAACGTTTTGTATCATTGCAAAGTACGTGTGTTTCGGCATGGCCACGGCAGCCATCCAAGATGAGAGATGCTTTAGAGAACGTGTTAGGCTTGTGCCCACTGCGCAAAAACACTTTGGATACATTGGATTTCACAAATTATTTCAGGGGTCGCACAGCTTTGGTAACAAAAACCTCTGAATTTCCCAGGTTTTCCAGGTGAAAATTTTACCTTCCCCTGACCTTCAGTTTCCCATTCATCAATATAAACTAAAAAGAACCAGTCCGTAAAATAACGTTTTTAATCAATATGGCCATTGGCTAGGACGATAACTATTGAATTTGTATACTAAAGGAATCCGCACAACGTCGAAGTATTTAAATTATGCACTTTTTCAATTTCGACTTTTCAATTTTGGCAAATTTCGATAGTCACAATGAAGCCAAATAAGGTCAACATCTGCCATATGGGGTTTTCTTTCATTGTGCAAATGGCAACTTCACCTAAGAACTTCGTACTTCGATACATGAAATACCTTTGGGAAATCCCCCGAGTTTTTGATTTAAAAAAAAAAAAAATCTCGACTTTTCCAGGTTTCCAAGTCTGTTATAAATTCTGACTTTCCTAGGTTTTCCAGCATTCCCAGGTTCAGTGGGAACCATGAATTAATACAGTATAACCACTAAATTTAGTTTTTACCTCGTTGAATGAGTTTAGTCTCAAATAACGCTGCAAAAATTTGGAATTTTGTCTTTTTTATTTTTGTTTCATTAATAAGCTGTGTAATTTGCGACTTCAACCATCATTTAGGTCCCTGGACGTAAAAAATTTACCAGTTATAGGGCCTTACTACATTAAATTCAAACTATTCAAATATATTTTTGCACGGTGGGCATGGTGAGCATAGGCTTACAAACTGCTTAAAGATTTCGAAAATCAACTATGGAAAGTTGCAGCGCAAGAAGTATTCATTGGTTTTCAGTCATTTTGAAATTTTTTGTTCGTGATTTTGTGCTGTCGGGAGAGATTTTCCATATTTTAGCATTTGCAAGGCCCCGGCATTACGTTGTCCTCTGGGCGAACTCAATTTCAGGTGATACGAGAGAAATTTACATATTTTGTACGTGTAGGGAGAAGGCATGCATGAAACAGCAAGAAACATTGTTTCAACCGATCAGAGGATTAACTCATAATACCAAACTTTGACAACAACCATACTGCCATGCTCAGGCATTCACTTCATCGTCAGCCAACTGCTGACAATGTGGGGCCTGGTTGATCCCGAATACTCTTTGCACGTTGAACAACATTTTAATGTAGATTTAGCTTCATTGTTTTCAGTCGGCCAATTTAAATCTGCAAAGTGGGAGGAGAGAAATTTGCGTTTGACAAAATCGCCTCTGGTTTTTGACTGTTCATTGATCAGCTCGCTGGTTGTGCTGGATGACCACGGTTTTCTTCAAGTTCTCATCCCGCTTTGTTCCTTCTCATACAGTACGCCACTTCTAGTGATATCAAGGATTCAGAATGGGCTGTGCCGTTTTGTTTGTTATTGCTGGCCACGAGCGGTTTATCGTAGGTCACAGCGCTGGAAAGTTTACGGACAACCTGTTGCAAATTTTTTAATGTTTTAAGGAAGGCCTACAACGGGCCTGAGTCGGCCATCCAATGGAAGGAGTGCGTTCCTGTCAAATAAATCCTTTTTCACTGTCGTTGTATATATTTTACATGGGTTTTGTACAAAATTGCCTCTGAAAGGGTCATCGCTACTAACCAGCTTTCTTTTTCGAGCAAAATATACTATTTTCTTGGAATGGGAGGTAAGGCGGGTTTTGAAAACAACTACCGTGATAAACTGGGTTGGTTACTCAGATCTCGAACCTTTTTCAAACGTTTTGTTCTCCAGCATGCAAGTACACTGTACATGTATCAAAACTAAGATTTGAGACACCGTCGAGTGAAGTCTTTTCAGTCAGAACATGCAGGATTTAACAAAGTGTGACACATTACCATGACTGGTGTGGCAAAACGAAGGTAAATCTGCATGGTCAATAAGATTATGGCAGGAAACGCTGCACAAATGTCGATCGCTCAAACGGGTGCTCAGCACTGCCGCAATAATTGTTGTTTCGGTTCATTCCAAGAAACCCAGTTTGAACTTTGAACACATTGTGAAAGACGCCTGGGGCGATCGGTATGCTAGTTGCATTCCGAGCCCTGGGTTGACCCTTGGCTGACCATGAACAATTTACATGCATGTACTTTGGACCAAAAGTACTTAAAGGCACATGACCGAATTGTTGCTAAATCCTGCATACACTGAAAACACAATTTACCACACTTTTAATTTTAAAACAGAACACTCAAATCGCCAATTAAATTAAAATTCAATAAATGATAAGAATTGCCATTGCTCAAGGGCAAATCGAAATGACAATGAAATGCCTTTGTACGAATTAACCTATACATATTGGTGATGATATCAGCTTATGGAGACGTTGAAGGGAAACTTCACAATTTGCAGAAAACCAAAATGAAAATACTAATAATAATAAATCGATAAGCAACCACCATTCATAAACTAGACCGTGACATCGAAAAGCATGAGGATAACATCGGACTCAGTTTTAGTCAAATTACAACGTTTTCGGCAGTTATAAATGCAAGTTAAACATAAAAAATGTCAAGAAAACCCACGTCTCAAATTGACTAATTTTTAAAACTAAGTTCAGCAGTCCCTGGCACTAGCGCCAAGCACCATTTTATATTCCAGATTTCTGCATAAATTGGCAATATTCCTGATTTGCTATACATTGTTAATGTTTGATTCTTATAACAGTACGTCTCGACACAACTACTAAAAGCACCGCACTTCTACCATTATTTGGCCCAGCAAGGTACCCGATGCATGGTCTTCCTGTGCTTTAATACGACCCTCGCAGGATCACAGCTTCCATGGACACGCTAAATACGCACCCAATCATATATTTTACTTCCCCATCCTGTAGCATACTAAGGACTAGTTGCAGAGGTCTTGGTTAAATATATCATAAGCTTAATCGAAAAGAATTATTGATTAGGAACTTAATCAAAAATCTACTTATACTGACACTGCTAAATGTCATTATAAGGTCTGGGTTTATTTGAATCATCTTTGATGAAAGTAATTTAGAAATCAATTAACGCTGACAATGCAACTTCTAAGTTCATGTGGATAATCTGCAGATCCAGTTATGAAACAGGTCATGAGTACAGGTTCTCAAAAACCAACCTCCAAGTATATATTTTCAATCCATATGTTCCATGACCTTCCTCGGTACAATTTTTTGCATCTCTGCACCAATAGCATTATTGCATTTCGACACTAGCTAGCATATATTACGTTTCCAGAGTTGCCAAGTGTTAATTAGATGTCATTTACAATTCTTACTTCATTAGTAGAGAAGATAATCATATAATCTTTGTGGTTGGTTTAATACTCAGTTATCGTGAAAGAGTGTAAAATCCCCCGTGCGCAATTCTTTCACTTTAAATTGGATACACATTTTCATTGCACAGTTAAATGATTTTTAACAAAATTAATTTAATGAATGATACGTGATGTAATATGGAAAGGACAAAATCGATTCGTGGTCTATTTGAACAATCATCAAAATGGATTAATAGGCCCTCATATCTCCCTGCTGTTAACTCATTGTTAACTTAAAGTTTCATTTCTATATACCCACCCCTCATTTAAATACAAAAAATTAAATATTCGTTTGTCTTCTTCTAAATAACTCGCACCAAGCAATTTTAACGAGCACTGCCCTCAATGCCCACCACAAATGGTCTATTTTATAAAATTTTGCAACTTCCATCCAAATGCCTGTAAATTAAACTACTGTTTTATGAGAATAAAGGTAATATTTATTATATACATCAGACTAAAAATGATGGTTTATCGAATAGCATGTTAGGGAATAACATTCGGGCACAACACAAATACTTGGCTTTGCTGGGAAGCCTAATTTTGTCAGAGTAAAGGCACAAATGTCTACAAGATGGACTATAGCTTTATAATATCTTGCTGCACCAAAGACAACGCGATTTGGAGTTAATCCAAAGTGTTGCAGCACAACATCGGAAATAACACATGAATGACTGAAATTCGCTAAATGTATTTAATAAACAAATGCAAAAAGGTTAAAACTCATATTTGCTTTGTTTAAAATAAGCATCCGTGCTCCCGCATTATAGCATTAACAATATGTAACAGTTCTATATACATTTCTAGAGAAGTTACTTTACCTCTCACTTTCAAAATTCCTGCATGTTCACTCAAACGGTGCCTAAAAGGTTTGTGCAGCAACGATTTCTACTTAGTCTCAACAGGCCAAAGGTTTCTCTAAACGCCAAGAAGCATTAACTGAATCCAACATTGTGTCAATGTATAATCTACAGCAGTTATTAGTTCATTTGTTACTTTTCAGTTTCAGATATGGTGCTCTAGCCTGTACATCTCATGATCACGATATAAATTGAACACATGCCTTTAGACTGAGCAATAACTGTTTCAAAATGACTATACGAGTTACTCGCACTTCACTGCTGAATGACGTGAAAGATAAGTTCGAGGAGGACTGAACCCTCTTGGTTGGGAGAGGCAGCACAATGCATGGCAGGGACCAACTCGCTGTCCAAGTCATTCATATATTCTGCGGGTAGCTTCTGACCTCCTGCACCAATCTCATAACCCACCTAACATACAACATAAATGCAATTTGTACCATGTTACAAAGACCCATGGGAAATGAACATGTGACAAAATCACATAAAATGAAAGAAAAATTAAGGAAAATCTTACGTTATCAGAATCCAGCGTGACTCTTAGGCCAATCTTCGTTAAACCGGTCGAATACAGATTGCTAAGATGTTGGGCAAGAGCCACGCATCCAGCCTGGGCTAGCGTATCAGATACTTTACTAACATCAATGGGATCGGATCTACATGAAATTTTATAAAGATGAGATTTGTCAATAAGTGTACCTCACAAACAAATTGAGAAAAATGCAGTCATGGGTGTTCGACTTCAAATATGGCAAATTATCAGTCAGACCTTCGAGAAAAAACTTTTATAAATGTTACATATACAGTATGTATATTACCTCCGGCTGCCAACTCCATCGTCAGTCCGTATAAGATAGACTTCAGTCCATCTAATGAGGTGACCATCGCCCACGTAGTCAGTACCACAGTGAATTCGTATACTTGAAATGCCATCCATTGCCATGCCATCAATTGGACTCTTTACTCTAATAAGTAATTGCTTAGATGTATTTCGACAATATACAGTATACGAAGCTCAAAGCAAGGGAATCGAGTCCCTGATAAAGTGAACTCACCCAACATTGACATTTTGATCATCATCCACCCACTTGACGTGAACAACTTCATCGGGGTTCTCCGCTCCAATTGGGCCACATGGAACAATGTAGTCCCTCATGTCCCGAAGAGCCTGGCGAAGGGCAACCATGCTGTCTCCGGGAATCTGGACCATAAGGCCATCTTCCACTATGCTCGATTTAGCCGTTAACCCAGATGAGGACTTCAAAGCTCCATTAAAAACCACGAAACTTGCTCCAGTCACTAAAATATATTTGGTTAAATTTTGAACGAGTCAGGAAAGAAATGCCATGACCATTCCTTCAATTTATCACCTTTTCTGGGTTTGTCTTTAATGTTAATCGCTTGCGTCTGATAATTCCCATCTTCATTCTGCACACAAACGAGATGGGAATCCGCTTCGCTGCTAAATGCTGCAGCAAGGGCAAGAACATGATCGATGCTGCTATTCAGAGCTTTAACCATCTGAAAATACACGTACTTAACTTGCAAAAACAGTGTGGGAATATCAAAGTGTAATTTTGGTTGCTATCAAAAGCCTCACCTCATCATAACGATTTCGGGGACAGCATATGTATGTTTGTTTGTCCTTCATATGGATTACTAAACCAGGAACAGATGGTAAACTGTACTGGTAGTTGCGGAAATCCTAAAAGCAATATAAAACTTTTTATAACTTGTAAGACTTAAGATATTTTGACTGTCAGTTTGCTCACTGATGGTAAATGCACGACGTTTTGAAAAAAATATCACATTGCACTCACTGCTAACAAATTAACAATGGTGTGCCCAATTTCGCAAAACACGGGTTTTCGGAAACGGATGCCAATAAGTGGTGAAGGATAGTAGCGAAACTCGTGGCCGAGTCGGAGGAGAAGTCGAAGTGGAAAGACTTTTGCCCAAGGAATTTCCCACTTTTGGAGTAGAATAGCGAACAGATATGGAGATGGCGGAAGAGATATCTTCTGCAGGCATTGGAAGGTAGGATGGACAAATAAAAACCCGCCGTGATCCCTCGAGCCCAAACAACTTCTAGTAAACACAGTGTGCCCCATTCCAGATACAGTGATTCCTATAAAACAAATTTCATTCAACTGCTGATATCATTTAAAATTTCACCGGGACATTTTACAAGAAGAGTAATAAAAACAAATCGAAATTCCATACCTTTGCCAGCCTCATCGTAAATGTCGATTAAATGATAAAATATGTCGTAAGGGATGGCTTTCTCTTCAGGCAGTATCTCGAGTAAGATAACAATTTCGTCCTGGCCAACAGCTGCCATGCCACGCGTGGTAAAACTCCAACATGTCCTGTGCACGCAGCAGTCCACTAACCATGAAAATGAGGTTGCAGTTATTCAGGCACAAAACAGCAATTGATTCATGACAATAACCATTTTAAACTTACAATTTAAAATGTTGACTAACACTCGAAGATTTTTTATCAATACAAAGACGAGTGGCTCAGTAGCATCATCTTTTAAAGAACAAATAAATCGGAAAATTAGCAATTTCACTTAAAAATATATAGTGACATCAAATTTGAAAATTTAATTACCTCTCAGTAAACTAAGGATATGTTCCATATCCAGATCATCGTTTAACGAATATTCTACACAAAAAGAAAAGGAGATAAATTGACCTTGAGCTCTGATACTGAAAACAAGCCCAATGAACTATTACAAAGAAAAGCACATGCAATAGAATTTAGGGGGAAACGTCAGTGTTAGTACCATTTGTTTCACCCATTAATTACTCGATCATGCAAAAAATACAAGTATTAAAGAAATGCCAAATTTCTGGATCATACATTGCCATCATTAGTGATCTAAGGTGAGAAATATTAGTTGGAAAAGGACACGTGTTTAATAAACAGAGGGCGATATCTAACCTCGTTGATCAGGGGATTGACGACACAATTCAGATACAGCAGTTGTTTGGCCTGTAATAAAATACCCACTAATACTTCAAGTAAAAGTTAAGTTATACTCGTGTTATATTTTCTCATAACTTACCACACACGAGAAAACAGGATGACAAGATCATACAATCAATGAACTACAAAATGCACTTTTCTAAATTATGCGGTAGCAAAATAATAATACCAAACAATAATAAAAAATACCAAATAACTACATAATAAAAAAACATCAAATATCTGTCGCACGAAATGTATAAATCACAATTTGACTCCATGCAAAATAGCACCATGGCCCATTTTTTTAACTAAGCAAAATATCCTAACCAAGTAAAACTACTTTGCACCTGGGAAACCCATCTGAGGACAATTTTTCGTGTTACTAGTTCCATCATCACCAGTTTACCAGTTCCATTGCATAAAAGTATCCCTACCTGTTTCCCCAATGTGTGAAAACTTTCATAAAGATGCCAGAATAATGTTACCTTGCGGTCTTTCAACTTTTTTCTGAAGCCGTCCTTGTCGTCTAAAAGGGAGCTTTGGCTCAGGCCCATCAAGTTCAGTGAGATCGCCTCCAGGTCTGATGCCATCAGAGAACATGACTTGTTTGGGTTCACCTCTCGGTCGACCATCACCTAAATGAAACAAGGGCACAGGTTATGCATCAACAAATCGATGTAGCAAAGAGTCAAGTCTGTTTCTATTGTCCAAAAAATGTACAAATACTGCGTACGTTTCTCACCTCCGCGTTTTAGTACCCCTACCGGGACCATGACAGTGGGTGGAGGAGCATTTGCGTTGGCTAGACACTGTTGCAATGGGGGAATGATGGAACAATATTCGCTGGGGTTGTTGGGGTTAGGAGCTCGGTTTTGAGAAGGCTGGGATGGTCGCCATGCATCTGTTGGCCCGAACGAACCGGTACCGCCAGCAGCACCAGCCACCCCACCATACGTATGTTCCAATAATAGCACTGTTGGGCAAGAAGCAAGACATCAACGACCACGCTCCATATTCCACACAATTTCCAACAATATAAAACAAAACATTTTCCACACCAGACAAGGCTCAAATAACTTCTCTGCACCAGAGTGAAAAATTGTGACACGAAATGAATGAGGAAAGAAGTTTGGCCTCGAATAGGAAACGAATAGGCCTTTCTCCAAAATATAATCCCGTGTTTGTTAGTGAGAAAACAAGAGTGGGAATAGTTTGATGGTCAGTTGTTGATTGTGCTTGCTTTTACCCTTTCTGTTTACAAAAGCCAAAAATACCAAAAAAGAAAGGGAAATGGCAAATGAGAATGTAAAGAAGCACAGAAAATGCCACCAAAGGAGAAAGCAAGGGCTAAGCAGGAGATCGCGAAAAAAATATGAGACAATGCACACAAATTATAGACTAGCATTTCACCTTATATTTCATCATCAAAAACAACTAAAACAATCATCTAATTCTGATAGGTAAAAATTTCTAGATATTCTAGTACTATCTACCAAATGATTCTCAAAAGTGATGAATGCAGTCAACTTTGCAATTTTTTTTTTGCAAAAAAAAGATAGTATCTCAGGGCATAAATCTCAAAAAGATAAATCCATACGAATGTTGCAAGCAAAGAAGTTTTAGTTTCTACGCAAGTTTTATAAAAGTTGTGACCATCTGATGCAAAAACAAATGGTAACGTCACCAAAAAAGGTTGCAACTAGATGATGAACATGTTATTAAAAAAATATACATGTATATGCCTTATCTCTGTCATGGGAAATGCCATGTCCAAGACACTGGACCACTTCACAGACATCGTTACTTAATCGAGGAAAATATAAAGGTGCAACAACATAATACAAAGACAAAAATTTAAATATTCCTACCTTTTTCCATAATTTCAAGGCAAAACTGACACACCCTGGCTTCTTTATTTTCCATGTAATGC
The DNA here is from genome assembly GCA_034687865.1 of Kryphioiulus occultus. Taxonomy (NCBI): domain Eukaryota; kingdom Metazoa; phylum Arthropoda; class Diplopoda; order Julida; family Julidae; genus Kryphioiulus; species Kryphioiulus occultus. Next base: position 16,875 of record JAQGAF010002801.1, read on the forward strand.
AATTTGGCTTTTAAGCCACAACATTGGGCACAAAGCACCTAAAGAATTGTAAAAATTAAATTCACAACTAACCTGAGTACTGTATTATCAATTCATTAAATACATATGACAAGCAAACAAACCTTCCCACAAGCCCTGCAATGATGTCTTCGTTTAATTACTGTGAATTTCGCTTCACACTGCATGCAGTTTGGGGCCTCTGCGTCAGGAACCCACACAGGGGCCACTTTACCCAAATGACGCTCTTCTTCAGTCAATGACGGTTGTGGAGAATCTGAATATTCTGGTGTTTCTGGTTCCACAGAACTGCCTGGAGAAATTCCAAGTCCCGCATCAGGAGAACCTTCAGGAGTAGAAATTATTTCATTATAGATCTTTTGACGCATTCTGTATTCCACCATGGATATCCAATTTGCAAATCAGACAAAGTCAAACATATTTCAAATTTGAAATATGAAACAGTTTAAGTATGGAATCACACACATGCTTTACTAAATTTTAAGATTAAATAGCCTTCACACAACGTTTGCAATGAATAGATTGAAAAACTGAAATAATTTCATCCTGAACATACACATTTGCCATACTCTATATGGCAATTAAAATAATGAATGCATAATTTAGTACTTAGATTTTAAATACATTCAAGCTAAAGCAGACTGTAAGAAATGTACCTGCAGTAGCCATCAAACTTGCAAAAGATGTATTTTCTTCAGCATCAAGGGTGTCTTGAGCAACGACGTTTGATGGTGGTGTTACTGCAATCTTTCCAGGAAGATGAAGCGACGTTGGGCGTTGCAGCCTCAACTGGCCATCACTTAATTCTTCATATGGTCCTGAGGATGCTGTGCCATCATACAGGTTTTGATTACTCACATAGAGGTTTGCATCATACCCATCATCAATTGAGGCAGGTGAGAGAACCTCAGCATTATCATTGTGAAGAACTTCAACAATAATCTCGTTTTCTTTATCTTGATGCAAATTTTTCCGCTTCTTTTCTTTAGCCCTTCTTGGGCGTTCAATCACCATTTCTCTTTCCATAGGCCGCGTCTGGCAATGTTCGACAATTTCTTGATTTCTTTCAACATATTGATGTGATTTTTGTAGTTCATTATCCCGGTCATTGGAAAGCTGCTCTGCACCTGACAATTCAGGTTGTAGAATTCTCTCTTTGGGTTGGCCACTCTCCAGCTCTTGAAAGGCCTGCTTATCAGCAGAAATATCATCACAGAGTTCGAGCAAAAGCAAATCACTGTTGGAGATGTTATCTGTATCCTTGCTAGCTTTATCTCTGGATTCTTGTTCCCTATCACTGTTATCTAAATCAAGTAGTCCTGATTGACCAGGTTGGTGAAAAACATTTTCATTAGAAATTACTCCAGTTGGATCTTCCATCATTGGTGTGAAAAATTCTTCTCTTTCAACCCTTATATAGTTACCATCTGCTGCTGATAAACTTGCAGCAATGTCTTTTTCCTCTAAATAATGCTGTATCTCTTCATCCGTTATTTCTATATCACCTCCAAAGCCGATCAGAGGTCTGTCAGCAACGATTTCCACATGAGATTGATCACAATGCTCAGGTGTCACAAAGGTTTCTTCGCTGTTATCCTCATTAGCATCATTATTGCGCGGAGAGAGAGTTTTGTCAACCCCCAAATCTGAGCTGTGCTGTTTAGGACTGTGATGAACTGCTTCAATCTCACATTCTTCCATTGAAATTCCTTCATCTTGAATTTCCTCATTTAGCGAGGATGCTTCTCCAACATGATTTTCAAAGTTATCTGGTGCTGACTGAAGCGAGTCATTATCTTCACTAAATACTTGCTGGGCTGAAGGGCTGTTAGCAGTCGGTGCTTCCCATTTCCTTCCAAAGTTTAATAGACAATCTTTATTAATAGTTTCGTCGCAATGTATAACTTTGATGCCACTAACAAGACTAGTGCTGTTGTCTATTTTATGTGGCAAAGCTGCAGCAACTGTAGATACTGATGTGAAAGGTATTTTCCTCTCTTCTTGAACCAGCTTGATTAGATCATTGTCAGTTGACCCATTAGTGTATTCTGGTTTCGGTTTGTGCACTAATGCTATTGTTGTAGATTTAGTCGGAGCAAAATCGGCCTCTGACAAATCTAGGAAATTGCCCATGCTTTCAGAAAAGTGTGAATCCAAAGCAGACTTTTGGATTTTGTGTACATCATCATGACCATAATTCACATGATGAGCAACTGGTGACTCATAGTTAACCAGGCCACATTCCTTCCCATCAGCAGGTTCCATTGCTAAGTCTGCAACATTTAAAAAACAGAAGAGTGTATTTAATTAAAAAATACAACCATAAGTTTGAAAATTGCCAAAGTGATTCAAACAACGTTTGTATTCACCAACAGATAAATAATTAGGGTAATTTACCTTCATTTAGTTCGAATTCATCAAGAACTCGATCCAAATCGACCGCAAATTTCTCCATGATTCCTTTATTGGTAGCCTTTCCTTTGGAAATTTATTTGGCACCCTGACAAATATAATGCAAGAATTAAAAACGTCAGCAGCGAAGTGGAGGCTTTAGGAAACAATGCACATTTGCCTCATCATCCCTATACAGCTAGCATTGCCAGTGATGCAACACCATTTGAAATTTCTATCACCTGACCTGACCCAAATGTACCAATTATGACGAGCTATCAGGTGCAAATGTTATCATCAATGGGGAAAATTAAACACTTATCGTATGAAATGAAAAACTCTGCAAAACAACGATGTAATTTGGAATTTCAATTTTTATATTTGAAACTTCAAATTAGAAAGCATAATGTAATCATGAAGCAGTGTCATCGTGCATTCACAGAGAAAGTTGAAATTAAGTGGTTGAACCTGGTATCGCAAAACTCACCAGCTAGCGTTTATTTCGACCACAATCATCTATTTGAGGGATACACGAGATGGCATAAAGCCCTAATTAAATTAATGTAATTTAATGTAAACCAAGCACATGTACACTGCTTGTGTTGACGTGGTTTTGGTCAGCATGATGACGAAGTGCAGCTACCAATATTTTTAATGATACAAATTTAGACATGGGAATCGAGATCTGAAACCGACAGAATGAGTTGGGGCATTTTCGGAGAAATCCACCTTTTAAAACAAAACGAGTTTGCTTTTATTATTACGCATTTAGTAAATTGCGTATGTGTTAAAACCGCATATGCAATATCCCAACACGTCCCAAGACAGGTCATCACTGTCTAGAAGCAGGCTAGAAGGTAGAAGATGCTGATAACGACTGAAAACTAAAGTTAATGCGCCTCCCCCATATATTAATATGCAGAAAGAGATTAAGAAGAGTCTGAAGAGAATCAAATGACCTTTTAAAAGTTAAAGTGATGTTAGGCTTATACTGGCCCGTCCATTCATTGCACAACCACGAGTAAATAAACTCACTTGGATGTATCACATATACACCTCCTTCAGCTCCTCCTCGTACAGAAAACGCTAAATTAAAGATGACCAGTACAATGACCACACCTGTCCAAAATTGGTAGTCACTTCCTGAAGCAGAGCAAAACAAGCAGCCACAATTTTGCCGATATTTACTTATGATCACGTGA